>JARQSV010000638.1:1238361-1272337 GCA_030142285.1 Calameuta idolon
CACGGGCGTGTATTCCATTGTCAGAGTGGGGGGTATGGGTCTGTTGAAAAAACTTGAGCGATAAACAATCCTGGCGATAAGCTGTCCGCGAAAGGGAAGGCGGCATAGTACGGCGTTGGCGTCGGCGTCGGCGTCGGCGTTAGTCTCTAGGTTGGCCAGGCAGAAAGCAACAGCCCACGTCAATCGTTATAAATGGCAATGGTTTCTGCCAAGATTCCTTGTGCGAGTTTCGCGTACTCTTATATAAATAAAATCCAGAATGGCCAGTTCCAGCGAATGCCGTCACACATTCCGCTCGTAAAGCTGAATTATGTGTAAAGCAGGACCCAACCCCCTGCCCCAGGTCCGCAATAGTAAAAAAAAAAAAAAAAAATCGACTGGCGTCAAAGGGGGCACGATATTTCGATTCGTCAAGAAATACGATGTCGATCGGACGATCATTGGCCTCCCTAGGGATTTATCGGCGTGAGAATTTTTTCAGATAAATCCCTATATAGGGGATGGAAGGGCTGGCAGAGAAACCCCTATCTAACAAATGGAAAACGTAGTAGGCACAGCGATCCGCGCGTGATACACTTTTCACTCGATTCCTCGTTCCCTCGTTTATCCATTATTTCACTTCCACCCCTTTCCCCTCACATAATATTTTTCCTTATTCACATTTTCCTCACCGGATCTACGCCCCTTGATCTATGCCTTTAAATTTCTCTCCTCCATTGGTACCCAGTCCATTGCTCTCCTAAATGCCTCGAAACGCTTTATTTTCCTCGAGATTATTCCGCAGGACTGTAAATCACCTAAAAGTAGCAGGAGCCTTGCAAGGACACGCGTTTGGCATGGGACACCAGTCGCGACGCAAATCCGCATAAGGGATGTTTTTACTTTTGGACCAGAAAACAGGCTGTTCTCGTACCTCTTTCAACGTCCCTTTATTCACTTGGTTACGTCCCACCAGCCGTTTCGTCATCTTACCTACCCTGTACCATCAATTCCTTCGATTCGAATTGATCCTGTATTTGGGACGAAGGAGATTGGCTCGTTTTGTGGTGGCAAGATTGCCGCACGTATGACACCCCTAACGATTAATCGACTCCGATTGGCAGCCAGGGTTGCACGTTCGACTCAAGGGCTATTCGCGGATTGAGACTCTTCTCTTCACGACGTAAACGTAAACAGGGAATGTTAACGGGTGCAGGTCGGCAAGGAGGACTCGTAAAATTTACGAGCGGTTTCGTGGATCCTAGCTTAAAGTTGCACTATCCGAGCGAGCGATTTAAGGGAGTCGGCTATTAAATTTGTTTTTTTTTTTCGCTACACGGTTATCAAATGTAAAACGACTTAGCGCTGCCTATAAAAAGTAGTAACTAGAGATTTCCATGGTAAAGTGGCTGTTCATTGAATAATAATAATATCATAATGGAGATAATAATAATACGAGAGATACTTCTTTAAGTAGTCAAGGGACTCGAATTTGTCATTAGGGTCATTTCAAACGATAGTACTTTTGCTCGTTAGGTATTCCGCGAGTGTAGCGGAATTTCTTTTTATCTTTCAGATGAAAGCGTTAGCGAGTTATTGTTCATTTACACTGTACTAACTGTGTGTACAGTTTGGTGCTTTTACGCGAACGCGGATAAACCAGCTGCTGGTCGTTTAATAACTCTATTGCGAATTGAGAATTGTCAATGAGAAAATTTGAGGTTGGTAAATATACATAATCCGATTGTCAGTTCTGCGCGGACGGTAGAAACGTTACTGTAGTATAGATATAGCGGGTTATGGCATAATATTATATGGTATAAGTACATCACTGTATAGCACAGAGTAGCATAGCAATTTAACCGGGAAATATCGTTGCTTTAGTAGAGTTTCCCATTCCGAGATCTCGTTCCTCCAGAATTCTCTTAGGATTCCAGGACGCTCCGCGTCTCTGTGAGCGTCGCTATTTCTTCATTCTTCTTCGGTATATACCCCGTCCTCACCTTCTTTTGAAAACGTGGAGAATTGAGCGAATAGCAGGAGAAAAACAAATTTATAGTAAAAAGACTACCCTAAATAATTACATCTCGCCGCCTCTGCTGGAAGCCGCCCAATGCATCTTCGTTTCCTTGCCAACCACTGCCCCCCACCCCGCCCACGCTACTATATCGCCTTTTTCTTTCTGCACGCTGTTTTCAAACCCTGGGCAGAATTTTACTGATTTCCAACGCGTTACCTTCCACAGTATCGTTCAGCCTGTAAAGCCGCCAGTCTGATTTGACATCTGTCAAATTTTCTTGTATATATTATTTTCATTTAGCTTTTTCCATATTCGCAGTAATGGGCAGATGTATTAGTGATTCCGGAAGTTGACGGATGTACAGGGGATGGTAAATCGTGATAAGAGATCCTCGATGAAATTGCTGTAAAGAATGAAGTATCTGCTAGCACAATAGAAAATTGTAGGAAAGTAGGCTCTGTCGTAAAAACAGCTGATCCATTATTCATTTCCGTAGGTAACGGTGTTTTTTTTCTTTTTTTACACTTTTCGCAGTAGGTGCGCCAAACGATAGACACGGGAGCGACAGACGAGAAGTGCAAAGGGGCTGTGGGAAGGTACAGGAAGAAGGGCCAAAAAAGAGAGGAAGAGAGAGTGAAAGAGGTCGGGAGTGATAGTAAAGAGGTACATGAGAGATGAATTTTGGAAAGTGAATTTTAGTACGTAGAAGAAGGACTGGTACCAGGAATATTCTATCGCTACGTGATAGCGACCGTATAATAGATTCCTTTCTTATCCCGTAGGGCTGTAACGGCAGCATCCCTACATCCTATCTGATGGGACACGGATATACACTCACCGTTCGTCTCTGCGTTGTGTTTACGATGGGACCAGCTTTAACAATCCCCTGGCCCCACCCCCTGTCCTCCCTCCACGTAGCATCATTCTCAATCTCGGTTCAGACATTCGCCGAGAGTCAGAAAGAGAGAGAGAGAGAGAGAGAACGAAATTCAGAGACAAAGAAGCCAATAAGAAAATTTCCTCATCCTCGGAATCTTCTTCTAATTTGAGTCTCGGAATCGAAATATCCCCTCGCCTCGCTCCCCTATACCTCCAACCTCCTATGAAACATTTCAACGGGATGTTCAACCCCATAGCTTTTTCTAGTTTCTCCTGATCCTTCAATGAGATACCTACGATGCTCAGGTGGACCCTTACGGTGTCTGACTGAATCAGGGTATCGTCACTAAAACTGACATGGACAAGCAACTAGACAGGCAGAGGGATGAAATGACGGGTGACATAACATTTCTGTGTATCCGGGTCCACTCAAGGGATTAGGTCGTCAACCCTATGTTGGTACTAGGGCGTTGGTACATGTGTACCAAGTAGTAATTAGGTCGGCCATATGTTTTGTCTTGTGCCTCCGTATCAGGTCTGTCTCAATTATCTCTCTCCCCTAGCACGCTTAGCGTCTTAGAGTTTGTTTGATCCCCTTATCAGGGCCTTATAAACCCTTTGACACGTAACATCCCTTTCGAATTTTTTTTTTCGTCTTCTAAATTTTCGTTTCAAAAGCTTTCGAGAAATCGTTCGACGTGAAATCGGCGAAGGAGGTTGGGGGGAGGGACACTTGGTAACATTCAGCGAGGATCCCATTTCCAATGGCATTTCTGTAGAGACTCGTTCTCTTTCTCTCTGTCTCTTTCTCCTGGATGGCTGGTTGTGTCGGCTTGTTGGGTGGCTGAGTGGGTGGCTGGCTGACTGCACGGCTGACTCTCTCCCTTATTCGGCTCGTTCCCTCGATTAACGTAAGTGCCAGGATTATCTCGGCGGAGCAGAGCCCGTTAAGCGTACGTATGCATATCGCGGTACTGTCTCGGGACACGTAAGTGCACCCCCGAGTAGGTAATAACGTGAATTCATTCGAGGGGCGGGTTGCGCAGGGACGCGAGTTACATACGTACCAGTAACCGAACGATGCAATATGCAAGAATAACAGTGCGCTCGTCCTGGAGATACGTGACGTCTTATCGCTTTTTGCAAGCTCTCACTGTCTCTCTGGTTCCCTCTGGAGACGTCTCGACGAATAGGTCGGCAGGATTCAAAGGGTGCAAGGGGATGATGGATTTCGTGCTTTTGCAATAGGACTAGCAGTGTCCGTTTCTCTTGAGAATTCACTAAAAATCGAAGAAAAAAATTCAAAAGCTTTCAAGCTCCTCCCGATACCCTCGTAATATCTTACGGATATTGGTCCACCCTTGTAATCATCTCCTGACTCCATAAGACAGTGACTAAATACTCTCTTGTGCCGATTACCGAGAAAACTACCTGTAATCTCTGCCTTAAGCTCTCCCTTATTAATTTGACTCATCGCGTAAGGGATTCCTATGGCACTCAGAAGACATATACAGATTCCGAAAGCTTCGCTGTTTTATCACTAAATATTCAGATAAGACACGGGCGTGGGAGTTTGAAGAGACGCTCATATAGTCTCGCGAGTCAAACGACGCAATTATGTATTTCCAAGGGCTGTTTTGTATCCCATACATTTTCAATAGGACGAGACTGCCTCTTAGATATATTCCTGTACGCCAGTCTGGCAGGTTCGAATGGGAAAAGTCAAATATCGGGAGGCAATGTATCCCGCAGATACGAGCTTAGAACCAGCATAGAAAGCCCTCTAACGTATAAATAAGGGAGTTACTCGAAACAATATGAGTCCTTAATGGCCTAACTCTCCTGCGCGCCGCTCGAAGACCGACTCGTAAATATATCAAGAAAACGGTCTGACGTTTATGCCAGTTCCACAAGGAATTATAATTAAATCACTACGAAATGACTTTCAGAGCTTGGTCGGCTCCCTTGGGTTCACCGTGAAGACCATGTGTTACGCACGAGAATATACCAACCGTATTAGCCTTGGACTCCGGTTACACACGCTGTGCTAACCTTTTGACATTTCCCACAAGTGCAGACCCGATCGCGATTTTTCCGTCTGGACTAACCCTCGGCGATTCTTATTAAAATGTGTACATTGCCAATTCCAGACGGCGTTAATGGGCACCAGGACGCGGTCCCTTCCATCCTAGAGAAATTCCGGATAGCAACAAGTTTACCACTGGGAGCAGCACTCGGGCCAATGGTAATTGGTATGCCTATTTGCGGAAGCCACAAAGGATCAACCGGAAGCAGAGTTAACGTGAGTGATTTGCATGAGATTGGATATGCAATAGTGAAATTCCGCGAAAATATCTAATCTATTTGCGGGGAAGGGCTGGGCATTTCCGTAATGTCCTGGATATACAGTCTTGTTGGTACGAGGGGTATAGGTAACGACGTCCGAATTCGGAAGTTGCGGGCATCGGGAACCTCGGGAAGCAAAAGGGGAGGAGGACCGAACCGCCCTGCATTGGTTGCTGCTCTATACATATATAAGTATAGGAGGTATACGGTACAAGCAAAGGGTAGCCTGTGGCCATTTATTATCCCTATTATCCCGCCTCTGACCTCACTCTCTCCCGAGGGATGGTTACAACACCTACCCTTCTCTCCTTTCGCTTTTCCCTTTAATCCTTCCCTGATTCCCTCCCAGCCAATGACATGACGCCGATTTGATATCAAGATCTTATCGATACCCTATGTCTCGTTCGATCGTGTTTTATTGTCCAGTTATCGCTGAAGTATGTCCACCCTTATATATAAACTGATACCAGTCACGTGGGGGAGGGAGGGAGAAGTTTCCGCCAGCTTAATATTTATCGAAGACTTTACTTTTAGACGGATGTTACTGAGCTTGTCAGATAGGTTTTTTTTTATTTTTTTTTATGCTTTTATATTATTGGACTCGTTAGATGAGCTTTTTTGTGGATAATTATTCTTTTCTCAATCGACGTCCAGCTTTCTAAATGATCCGGAAAATCCGAAGAGATCATCGCCGCTTATGGCTGGTCCAGGTCGACGGGACTCGTCCACGTTTACGTTCTGTTGCTCGATGAACCAGGGTCGCCATTCCTCCAATTTTTCTCGCCACATATCTAGATGGAAGTTACCGTAGTGAAATACAGTAAGTACCGTGCGTGTTGCTTAAATTGAAGTGGGGAGTCATGGGAAATGCTCGGCTGATTTGATTTGCTCACCTGAAAGTTTGTCCATGGATGGCTGCTCGCCCCCGTAGTCCTTCGGAAGTACAGATCGAGGTACGAATTCGTACAGGGAGTCAAGTTCCGAGGAATGGACGTGCACCTGTGAAGGATTCCATTTAGCTACACGAAGAGTCCATATTAGATATTGGGAGAACGTTTTTACTTACCCTTGAGGAAAGTTTTGGCTTTATGGTCGACTTGATTAGGGTGACTATACGATCGGCGAATGATGGAGCATTGATAAAATGAATTCCCTTTATTCTTGCTCCGTATGCTTTCTATGAAAAAAGAGAATTTTATTTTGTTATTTTGTGAGTATAAAATATTCGGAAATTGGTAAAATGGGAGGATATCTTGTGTATGGCGAAAACGATATGGAATCAGGGTTATAGCATCGAATCATTCAGCCCTTGACGGACTTCTATTCTACCCTCGAGTAAGGGTTTCTCAGTCGTGAATAATATTTCGGGTAAATTGTGATCGGTATATTGAATTTCTTTTACGGTCTATTAAGCTCGCCTGTTGTTTGAAAATTCGCGGAAGAGAGACGTGGGAACTCAGGGCAATACTTTATTGTAGCTCGGTAGAGTAGGAGACTCAAAGTCCTTCAAATGGTCGTGAATGAAGGGAGACGAAAGAAAGGTGCAATTTTGATAAAAATTTTACGAGTTCCTTTACACGAAGTTGAGTTTGAATTAGAATTTTGTCGAACATATGAAAATTAGGAAATACTATAAACTGTATAATTTCATATTGTTAAAACTGTTCAGTCGTGTATGGAGTGGTTGGGAGTCAAAGTGAAAAAGAATTTATGTGATTTTTTATTATGTTTTTTTTTTTATATCCACTAATTCCAATAGCTATGAAAAAGCTTAAGGTATTTCGAGCGTCAAGGTGAGTTTTGGTCGATCTCAAAGCGGGATCCTTAATGTTCTCGAGCATACAAAGAAGCTGTACCGTCTCGAAATGATTTCAGGTTTCTTGTTTATTAAACTCTATGATGTATAAAATATGCTGAATATGGATGTTGTATATAATTTTGAAATTTTCCATTTTTTTTTTAACCGAATCATCCATGACGGTATACCACAGCTGACGATATACAGCGTTGCCAGTTTTTTCCTGCCGAGGAAACCGCGAAGATTTTAATACGCGTTTGACTTTATCCCCCGTTTTTTAAATAATATTTTTTATGTGAAAAATTTCTTCGACTTAAATTTTTCAAACGTAATACTTAATCTTTGAAATCCACTGAGTCCAATGTATATTTTACATTGAAATCTCAGGAAGATTAACATGAGAAATTTCTAATTGAAAAGTGGAGGAGAGCTTCTTTAGTATAGCTCTGTACTAATTTATTTATTTTAAAAGATTTTCGCTAAAAGTTCCGTAACCGAGTTTAAAATTTTTTTGGCACGACACTACCCGATGAAATTATAGTCCAGCAAAAAATGATTAATTTCTGAAAACTATTGTCAAGCTCGGAATACCTTAAACGCTCGTACCTTAATTGCACCTTTTGTCTTTACTGCAAACATAAGCTCGGTACTTACCGTAGCAGCCACTTCGCATTTTTTAAGAATAGTCGGCGTGAGCTTAGTCAGATGACCCAGTCGCATAGCCGAAAGGTCATAAATGTAAATGTCCCCTAAACTACGACATTCGGACACGCGGATATCGCCGACCATAAACGTGTACCTGAGAACGTAAAACCATACCCCTTACAGTGGCATTTGAGACAATAAGAAATACAAAAGACGAAAATAATGAAAATATCGTAAACAAAAAAAACTCCATAAAAGAGATAAAATTTTCAAAATTATAAAAGGAAGCTCAAAGTTGCGTAAAATCGTACTTGAAAAAGTTCCAGGGATTAAACTTGGCAGGGTCGTCGTCGATAGCCCGTAAAATCGATACTCGATATTTTTCTGTAGTCAATTTCGGTAGACAGACCCATTGGCTGAAAGACAAAAAGAAATTGTCTATTTTCCATAGTCTCCCCATTGCCGTCCCATGCTACTTATACGTATATAATATATATAATAAATATACTAGTAGATGAAAGCTTTCTAAGCACGTTCTCTCCTACAGTAAAGTAAATTTCCTTAGTGCGTTCTCATGCTACGTACAGAACATCCTGGAGTGCGGTGATCGCAGGACTCAGTGGATCTCGGTCTGCAAAAAGCTCCGGTACAAGGCGTCTCACTGTGTAATACATATCCAGTTTCTGCTTTGCCTGCTCCAGACTCAACTTTGCGCCTATCAGGAAGTACTGTAGTCTGGCTTCCGGTATATCTAGGAAATACACATAAACGATATTAGGATAGACAAGCATTAGGATAATCAAGGGAAAGGACATCTGTAACAGAAAAAGAAAGTTTTGCGGGTGCAGGGGGGTGGTGGTGGAGAAAGTAAGAGGGCTGAAACCAAGAATAGAGGAAAATCATAGATTCTCAGCGCCAATAGCGTAACCGGCGAAGCTTCCGATTCGTAGAAGAAAATTTCGCCATTATTGCCTAGTCAAGATCGCAATTTGCACCTCCGGGAATCATTCGAGGGATGGTAAATATTTGACCGGTTGTTGACAAAAGGTTATTCAGCGGTCCTCGGGGAAACTTTAGCGAACTTTCTTTGGTTTGCTCGGTATATATGTGTTATATCTTTTCGCTTTTGTTTTTAAATTCTTGTCTATTTTTCAAAATTTTTTTTTTCACCCCTCATCCAGGGTCTGTTATTAGAATCGAATGGTTAAGGGTAACCCGCTTCTTTAGTAATTATCTAGCTGCGTGTCGATTCAAGTCGGTGTGCTGTTTCATGTTTTATTGTGTGACAGAGTAACAGAGTGGAGACCGGCTTGATGCTATTAGCTGACTGGGTGACTGAGGGACTAGTGGAACAGTAGGGCTCTCGAGCACCTTGAAAATTCAAAGGGTTGCCAAGTTCAGTATTCCACTTGAGAGCTAACATTCAGAACGCTACAGAAAGGGTTTTCACTGAAAGGTTGTAATCACTTGTCTTCGTACAATGACCGTTACCTTTTATCCGGCACCCTTATACCAACCCTTCACTTTTACCCCAAGCAGCGTTATTCAAAATTCAGATCAGCGAAACCAGCCCTCATTCAAAATCCATACACTCGCCATGTCGGATAAACATTATGCAGACGCTAGTTCTCTGATACTCTCACGGTCCATCCCTCGTCACGTAATTATCCCCTTGAGTGAAAAAAAATAGAGTATAAAAAAAAAGGATAAAAGATGAACGCGAAACCTTGAGGTAGGTGCGGCTGCAACCTCAGCCAATCTTGAAGTCTCTCACGAAGATCCACTAGCAGTTTTTCATTTCCGCCTAAAGCACTGCAAACTTCCTCGATGCTGCACGATTCCAGTAGTTTCGACATTCTTTCCCGAATCCCTTCACTTCCTTCTTTATTTTCGTTACTTAGCACAATACTTCTACACCGTGGCGATGCTTTATTGGCTATCTTAGAATCAGCCAGAAATCATCGTTACTCGCGTTCTCAGAGTGTTGCAAGTTCTTTTTTTTCTTCTTCCTTCGAATGAATGAATATTATTTTTGAAACGTCCCAGCGCAGACGTCCAACGTAGACTGGACTTGTAAAGTGCTCGGCCAGTCTGTTTGAGTAATCGCGGTTCTGGTTTTGCGCAACGCACTCCTTGACCACAGCGAGTAGAAGAATACTTTAGCGTTATGCTCGGTGCGTGAGTGTAATTTTAATCTCGATTTCGCAAGGCGAACGCGTCAATTTAGGCGAATCGTGTCGTTTCGTGCTGACGAAGTGCGTGAACCTACCTGAATATGAATTACCGATAATTTCTTCTCCAACGAGTTTCGTGGCGCTTTTGAATTAAATTATTTTATTGTGCGTTTCTTACGAACGCAGTGCAACGGTCGTTCGGAGAATCAAATTTGAGAAGGATAAAGGTACGATTAGTGTGCCTATATCCATGTTCATCTTAATGGTACGTTTAATGAATTATTTTTAGTAATTGTATTACGTCATTTGGTGCCGAGCTTTTTTTTTTTAATAATTTAATATCACATTACTCCGTTAGCCCGTTGCGACCTTGGATGCCCGCGAAATTCAAATGCCGAATAAGAGATTCTTGTTATCCACCTTTCGAAGGATTGAGATATGTTTTCAGCAGGCGCAGACAACCAGTCGCGTTATCCTTTGAAACGGAAACTGATGTCTCTGGTTTGGCCATGAAAATAATGCATTATTATGCGCGACGTGCCAGCATGTCAGAGAGGAAGGTCAGTTGTGAGAATGCGCTTGACTATAGTCGTATATTTACCAACCTGTCAGCTTGATACTTGTTGAAATAATAAAAACACAAGAAGCACGTGTTCGTGTTTTGACGTACGTCAAAGCTTAGAGAAAATTTGATATTGAATAACTGATCAGATATGTCAGAAAGACATATTGCTTTTTATATTTCTGGATATAGACAACAGGAGAGGATCGATTAGATATCTCAAGGTCGAGAGGCAACTTTACTTTAATTTTATTAAAAATCTATATATATCATTATAAAATGGGTATGTAGATGATACTATCAGCTGCACCTCACGAGTCGTGATTTTCATTGCATTTATGTAAAAACTATGCTAATAGATATTGCATAGAAAAATCGATTTACAGACGAGTACCCGGTAGTCGCGTCATGGTCGCATGTGGTATTCAAGAGGATTCGAGTGTGATGAAAAATTATAAAAATTATGGAAATTAAATAATTTATGCAAAGTGTTCGAGCACTGGTTAACTTTTTAGAATTTTCATAATGTACGCACGTAAGGTGAATGTCCCAATTACTGACCATGTACGAACTACTAATCAAGGTCCTATTTCAATTCCTATAATAGACGTCATTACTGCTTGATAATCCTGCGAGAAATTCTTAGAGGACAAGATGAAGTGTATTAGAGGGATCCAGGGAGGCACAGATGCCGTGCCTAAGGGAGGACTTACTCCCGCGAAGGAGACTGAGTACATAGGCGGTTGGGTGAAAGTCACAATGCGGGTAAAGGGCAATAGGGGAAACTGCCGCGAAATGGGTAGCTATACGCCGGTCAAAGCGTTCCAATTTCCTGCAGGATGTGCATCCCGTGGGAGGACCGTGAGGCTCGCAGGAGATCCGTACAGTGAAAGGTCAATGGGGCACCAGAGTGCGTAGAAGGCGAATAGAATGTCAGGTGTACCTGGTATGGGCTAAAACGAGCGAGAAGGATGGACAGGGAAGACGTGGCTAAGAAACAGAGAGACATTGTTTAAATAACGAAATAAGGCGACCTTATTAAAGGTTTAACGTGTAAGACCTTACGGTGGGCCTGACTGAGCCAGAAGAGCCTAAGTGTCATCTACATATTCATGTCTACCAACCCTCTCGTGGGTTTACGTTCGCCGGTGCTACTTCAGTTGGTAATAGGATCTGGCGTGGTACCAGTGATATGCATTGGTCGTTAATGGAAAGTTGGACTATTTGGAATTTTTGAAATTTTTTTTTTTGTCTAAAGCAGGGTAGGTACGAACAGCTTTGGAATTTTTCTTTTAATAATCTTTTTTACTCTGAGATCAAGACTTTTTTATAGGGTCTAATTTGCATAGGTCTGTGGAATAAATTGAGCCAGACTTTATGCCGGTTATTGCAGAGGTGTTCGTAACAGTGGGAGCGTCGCGACGCTTGGTTCCTAGAAAGACTATCCTCGTTGAAGGAAAAGACATCGATACGGTATGCGTCGACATTTAAAATAATAACATTTAATCCGTCGCCCGTTGCGACCACTCGCTTAATTAATGAAGGCGACGGACTCTAGGAGGCCGTTAGGGAGGTTAAGGGCGCGGAAAATGGGCGAAATGACCCTGTTGGCAGGCATTGCCCGCTCGTTGAGACCACGTGCCCTTAATAGGCTGCGACTGCTGCTGCCACTACTTCCTGTTCCTTTCAACGTCCTGGTAATCATCCACCGATTTTGGATCCGGACCTTTCGAAAGTTTTGGGAAAACGAAAGGGATAACGGACGGAACAGCCTATGATCCTTTGGGAACAACCCTCGTCGCGAGGTGTCTTGTTAATTTTATTTCGAATACCCTCGAGAAGCAGCTTATGTATAGATTGACAGATCAAGGAACACGTTTACGAATCTTTTCGGCTGTCTTGACAGACAGTCAAGCAATACACAGTGGGTGCCGTCATCTTCGGTATTTCATTGGTAAAGTCGCCGAAAATTTGTATGAAAAAAAAAAGAAGAAAATATTAAATCGTCAAAATATCCCGATAGAACAAAGGCCAAATATTATAAAAGACTTCTGATTTCATCATTAGTCTAAAGTCGTCCTTGCGAAATTCAAGGCTTACGAAGCTTCTGTGAGACGCACGAGTACGGAATGAGAAATCAAATTGCCATAATAAAATTTCACATCATAGCCCGCTACTCTAAAAACAATTAACGGGTCCTTTTAATTTTTCAAGAGTCACCCGTTGAAAGAGCTACGAATTATTATCATCCGTTATGATTCAAAGGGACAAAGCAAAAGCTTCCATCCGTCGAAATCGCCCTCGCCCATCAGCATTCTTTCCAAGCCATTAAATCAGCCTGATCCTTTTCGAAATTATATCGATGTAGATGACAGCTACTACGCGGGCACGAGGGTCCTTCTGACGCAATAAATTATTAAAAAAAAAAAAAAAAAAATACAGGACTCTAAAACGTAAAAGTCGTTTTTCTCGTTCTGGTGCACTTGGTGGGAGGACCCTCCAAAGGAAGTACCTTAAATCTTAGTGTCGTAGCAGAAGTACCTTGTAAGGTCAAGTTACCCTTGAGTCGATAAGGGCGATCGTAAAGGGACAGGACCAGCTGGAAATTGGGTTGCTTGACGGTCCGATGCTCCGGTCTCTTTCGACACTGGAAAAGATAAAGGCAGAAAAGAGGGCAGAAAGCAGCCAAGGACTTTCCTCATTGGCAAGTAAATGTCACGGAATAAAAAGTAATAAGGTGGCGCTGCTGACATTTGTCTAACAAGACCAGAATTGATACCGAGCCGAGCCAAGGGAACGTCACTCCTTCGGTCCCTATAGGGACGCGTAACGTTTGGACGAATGAAATTAAGCTTTAGCTTTGCCAGAGAGAGGCTAAAGTCTAGGAGTAACTTACTGCAGTGACCTGACGAGAAGATTCGTTAAAACTCATGCATATTCACTGCGGTTTCGATGACTTCAAACTCCAAAGGTTCTTGGAGAGAGAGAGAGAGAGATCGCGTTTAAAACGAAATACCCATTTCTGTAAGATCCTCAAGAGTTTTCACTAAGCGAAATAGAGATCCGTCAGGAGCAAGAAGGACAATGACTTTTTCACTGAAGTATCCAACGATCGAGTATTCACCTTAATTGCTTCGATGAAAATGAATCTGAAGCACCTGCTGTTACCAAAAGCTCGAGCTGAAAGTTTACCTAAGTCAAGGATCATATAAATCGATGAAAAAGCCTCAGAGAGAAGCTATACGTGCGCCGGAAGTTATTTTAAATACAATGTAAAGTCACAAGAGAAAACGATATTCAAATCTATCCTTGATCTTTCACTCATCGTGCGTTTTACTCCAGTGGGAGATTGGTGGTCTACCGCTGCCCTCTTGGCTCCATCTTGCCTAATGTCCCCGTTATTATTATCATTAAGGGTAATGGGTTGGCCGGTAGGAGGTCTGATTAAACCGGAAGTAATCTGTGGGACAGAGTCATCGCCAAGGTATCGCAGAGAAAGGAGGATACCAAAATTTTACAGCTGCTCTCGTATTCACGATTTTATTGCAAGCTCAGGCTTTTTTTTTTTTTTCATTTTTTTTTCCTAGTTATTTTATTAATCTCTTTTTTGACTTTTCACGAACGAGTGGAATGGGTCAGCCGACTGGCGACTACGGACAATGGGCAATTTTCTAGCAAAGTTCCAGGGATGAGAAGTTTGAGCCTGGCTCGCGACGATTAGATACGCGGCAGGTAATGGCCGAGGTCCAATCTGCATTCGTAATGACGGACGTGGAAGGTGACGCAGTGTCTGACCTCGGTACAGGGACATTGCCCATCTATTAACCCCTCGGGCCATAGGGTAGGTACTGCTCACCTCCTCTCTCTCTCGCACACACATGAAACTGTGATCTACGTCTGGTTCAGCCTCGTTTCAGCTACGATCCACCCCGTAACCACTGACCTCCACTATACCCTGAACACGGTGAACTCTAACGTTATCGGATGCTGTCTCTCTACCGTTCCGAAAACCGCACTTACAATGTCCGGTCAGTGAGAATCTTCTAACAGGAGATGACAAGGTATCCTGGAGGATCCATGCCCATACATATATATACATATATAGTCACAGCGAATCTTTATTCAGTTTGAGTAACCAGATCTCCTGAAAAGTGTCGGGATTAGATTAACATGCGAATAGTACAGTCTCTAATCGAGTTTATTTATTGGCATAGCCACAGTGGACAAATAATTCAGTGAGTCCGATCGGCCTGACGATAGGACGGACCGACGGTATCTAGGTAAATTGGATAGACAGTCTCGGAGCATATCCAAGGGAGTTATGGATCCAATGAAATTTCATAGGCAATTCGGATTAGCTTTATTAGTGTCCAACTGGTTGGATCTGCTGTCCATGTATAATAACACTGACGACAGCTGCATTTTAATTACCCATTAAATTTTCGTCTTGACCAAGAACGAGTTCATCTCGATCGAGATTGAAGATCTTGTTACCTGGCTCTATAAATTTCAATGTAAGTGCTAAACTTTAGTTTTCATCGGTACTCGAAAAATTCCAATAAGAAAAATTCACGGTTTTATCGTGGAACGTGACTTCGCCGAGTGCACAATGTCCGATACGTTCAGACAGCACTATTTAATCGGATTCCACGCGTCATTTGTTCCAAGTTAGTGAACCCAACGACAAGGGTACTTTGACTGGGGGGGAAAGCGTGCGGGGTGGAGGTGGGCTTGAATCAGAAAGTATAATGCTTATGTTTTATAGATCCTCGCAGGGAGCCACGCGGTGCACCGTGGCAAATGCAACTTCAGATTTTGCATAGAAGCTGCGCACGCGCCCATTGACCAACCCTTATTGTTTCGTTTTGTTTACCCCGTTCGTCCTGCTCCTCCTTCCAGTCAACTGGAAATTTGTATTCAGCTACGATATATATCTGCCGTTGTATCCTGCTGACTCGTGCGGCTACCCTCCAATGCATCCCCTTGCATTCCCCTGTAACCCAAGTGTTTGCTTAACTCGAATCAGGAAATTGCACGGTGCTAAAATTGCGCAAAGAGGAGACTCGCTCGCGGTACGCTGAAAGCTATTGGCAAAGTCATTGGATTTTCGCAGAGTGGTTATACACATTTTGATAATAATATAAAGCAGGGGATATAAAACGTAGCCGTACAGCAGACCCTCATAAAAATGAGGTAATCGAGCACCTGGAGGGTCAAAGGGCTTACCGTCAAAGGATGACTTTAATTCTGCAAAGTGACGCACGTTACACAGAAGGAGATCCCATACGACCTGTGTTAACGGGGCTATACCCTCATCAGCAGTAGGGCGTCACGACGCCACAATACAACGGCGAAACGGCATTCGAGTAGCAGGGTACCAGGATAACGTTGTACACTGGTGCAGAGGTATCCATCAAATATTTACTTAAGATAGTATATGCCGGTGTCGTAAGTGCGGGAAGGGCGGGGGGGTTTGATGTAAGCGGTATATAGGGGTGCGTGAAAAATTTGCCGTCGTTCGATATTTAATTATTTACAGCTACGCGTATCCCAGGGGAGCGTTTCGCGTCGTTACGTTTAAAAGCATTGCAAGCGACTATCGAATTACCCGGGGTGGCATCTTACACGAATTTCTATTCACGAGCACAAGGGATGCTGCGATCTAAGGTTCTCGTGGGGGTGGAGAGCCAGTCAACCAGGGTGGAACGGATCATCTAAAAAGCAACGTCCTGACACCGTCGACGACGTCCTCGACGCGGTCTTCGCATTAACCATTCAAAAGCCATTGTAGCCGGAGATTGTATCGGGCGTCCCTTTCGAATCGGAACAGTGGATGACTTTGAGCTTCCCTAGGGAAGCTGCCACGGCTACTGGGCACAATGTGCTGATTGGCGAGATCAAAGCGTCGATACGAAGCGACCACCTTTGCACTGGACAGGAAGTATTTAATTATTGGGTATTCGAAGAATTCAGGGGGTCGTTCTCGAAAAAATTATCGCTTCCAGTTCTTCTTTAGAGTGTCCGGTTCTCTTTTACGTAGTCACATTTTTAAACCGTTACTAGATATGTTTCAAACTGTTAATGTGGGGGACAATGATTTTTCGCGTGACGTAATTTGATAGCGAGCGTTAATTTTTTTATAAGTACTGTACTAAATTTTCGAAGAATAATAACAATTTCTTGTACGATTGGTCCCACGTCGACAACATTGTCAATCGGTAACTGTCGTCCCCTCGTGAAAATTATAAAGCTTTCACAGGATCATTCGTCGAGGGGAGAAATTAATTTTTTTTCTCCTCATTCACGCTTCGCTAATAATTCAACGTCGAATCGTGGGGTTTTCGATTTAATAGAAAGTCTTTGTAGCCACGCGTATATTGACACCTACTTTTTATTATCGCGTCCGCTACCCTTTCGATGGAATCATTTTGATCAAACAACACAATTAATAATTTTTGTCTGAACCAGTGTGTATCCATCGATCTTCGCACGGACTCGGGGTGCTTCGCCGACCTCCGGAAAAGCTCGCGGCTACGGGGGTGGGGCCTCGGGGGTTCGCTCTGTAGCGTCGTTATTCGACGAACGGCGCTCGTCGAATGCGTTGACTCTCCGCTGGCTCTCGTGAAACTTTCGCGTGGCACAGGATTCCCTTGTGCTCGTCTGTGCTTTCTTGTGCTCGGTTTACTTCGTATTTGTAATTTAAACACTCGTAATCATAGGTCACAGGCGCACACGTGGGTCGCCGTTATATTACCTTTGACCATTTATACCGACTCGCATGTCGAGACGCGTCAGTTAAAACTTTTCAAACAGTTCGATTTTATACGTTTTAGAATGTCGAGAGGCATGGATGATGTGTTTATAAAGTTTGGTTTACATAGGCTCAAAGTAAAATTACTTTTCTAAGCAAGTATTTGTTTGTTACACAAGTGGTTCGAAGAAAAACGATTGTTTACTCACTGTCTATTAAAAGCTTTTGAATAACTTGAACTTCCTTTTGTGATGTAGCGATACGAGTCACGTGTGAAAACTTGTCATTTTTCTAGTTATTTCTTTTATATTCATTTTGTACATCGTCATTGGATCATATGGATATCGAGTATCTCGTGTAAGTAAATTAGGTTATGTCTTCGCAGAGTCTGTGACAGGCTAAAGCAGCGAGTCTTCGTTAACCTAAAAGGTATTTGAACGATGCGGAACGTTAATTGTTAATCAACACAGAACAGTGTCGTTGGATTGGAAAATTATTGAGAAAGTGAAACGGTTGTGTTGTGGTCTGACAATTCAATGGACTTATCAGGATAAACGAAAACGAATCGGTCAATTCCGGAACGTGTTCGTACTGGAAAAATTGTGCTCGAATATTCTTACGTGTTTTTCCTACAGTCCCATTGTTTCGGGGTGTCGACTGAGTTTTCATTTTGTGAGTGTCCATCGATTGACACGTCCGCCACTTCTGGTAAAACGATACTATTTGACTTTGTTAACTCGTCGGTATCGTTAACGAGGTTGTAAAATAAAAAAAAAGTGTTAACTCGCGAGTGCATACAGAGTGACTGGAATTCTAATAGAGGGTTATGTATATATGAATTATATATATATATCTGGTTAAAATACTAACAATAAGACAGGAAATCATCGCACGATGAGGATCTTCAACATGTAAGTAAATAAATAATGAAAATGATTCTAATTTTTGTTCAGTACTTTCAGTGCTTAGCTTAAAGTATCAATTTCTTTCCTACTTTTCACCTTTTATCTGAATCCTCTGGCTGTGCGAGAATTTTGTTATCGAGGCATTCCGACCGAATCATAATAATACATGACAAGGTTAATGACATTTAATACGAAATGTAAAACGTTACATAACATAACCTATGATGCAGATAGATGGGTGCGAACGGAACGGAAAAAAATATAGATAAGCCATAAAAAAAGTTTATCATGGGATTGATGTGTGATGCACGAGAGAGAAAGGATAATATTTTAGTGAAAATAAGAGAAGTGGAATTATTAGCAGCGGTCGGTTCTGGTTTTTAGTGAAATTTCACGGAAGCTTCCGATTCTCGTTTCGATACCGTATGGCTACCGGCCTTTCCGTTATCCCATTGGATGTTTCGATGTTTATCTCTTATAGAATTTTGCCGCAACGGCCTCATTTCTCCTATTCGAAAATAAAAGCTTTGTACAAGCCAAAAATGTTTGCCAACCCTGAATGGAAGCGAATCAAAATTTACAAACTTTGGTAAAGCTTGAATATCCCTTTACGCAGGTATGGATGAACTACAAAATTGCCTGAACACAGACAATCAATTGTATTATGCAGTGTATTTAAATTAAAGATACATGGCTGGTTTTCATTTGGGCGATTTGTCATTGAGAAATAATGTAATATCAGGATAGATCAGGATGGCGATTGAGGTAGGCAGAAAGTTAGCTGGGAAAGCAAACGGGCGTGCCAAGACTATTCCGAAAGAGTTACTAGCGACGCTAATATCAGTAATACAGAGGCCACAACCACCCCGTACCGTTTCTGGCCGGATTCGACCCTGTTTCAACCCCGGTTCGAGCCACCCTGGAAGCCCGACTGGAACCGGAACCACTGAACCTCATCTCAGGTCGGCTCAGCCCATACTGGAACCCATCCAACAGATATACCTTGGCGTATCCTATGCAACGTTAAAGAGGCCTA
The DNA here is from genome assembly GCA_030142285.1 of Calameuta idolon. NCBI lineage: Eukaryota > Metazoa > Arthropoda > Insecta > Hymenoptera > Cephidae > Calameuta > Calameuta idolon. Next base: position 1,257,457 of record JARQSV010000638.1, read on the forward strand.
GATTTGCCAGATTCTCTAGATTTACGGCTTACAATAAACATACGGAATTTCGACGTCCCGCTATCCAGAATTCAAGCTGGCGCGAGTACTGTTTTCAATCAATCCGGCTTTCCAACGAGATCTCGATGTTTCCATCGAATTCTCCAGAACTACCCTTCGGCTATTTTCTTCGCCCCCTTTGGCGCAGGGTTCTCAGTAGGTATAATCCCAGTCTAATCTAGACTGGGATTATCGATATCGTAGTCTCTTCTTACTGTTCCCTTTTTTTTTTCACTTTTCTTTCTCTTGCTTACTGGATTCCGTTACGTTTCGTTACTCCGTCGTTCCCCTCCTAGTTTACACGGACGGCTGCGAACAGTGTCAGCAGCGCGAATCTTTCCGATAGGGACGCGTCCAGATATCGTGACCCCCGTAGACTTTGCTTGGAAAGAATCTTGAGAAGGAGGTTGGAACACGGTTTAATGGAGTGTCAGTTGGCGATCGCTTTTAAAAAGTCGAAGTCAGGTAGTCAGGTAGTCAGGAGGTCGAGAGGAGCCCAAGGAGAGTCTAGAGAACTCGACCGCTCGGCGTATATCAAGGTATATAGAGGAAAAGGCAATTCCTCAAGATCGGAGTTAATGCGATGACTGAGTGCGACTAGCGTTTCCTCCCAATTTTCCTCTTATTTCCTTTTCCTTATATTCCCTCCTCTTCTCACCTGAGTACTAAACCACTTTGCTCTCTTCCTCCTCATCCACCCTCTTTTACCTTCGTTAGCTTCGAATTTAAATCTAGCCCGTTTTTCTCCGGGAAAATCACATTTGGCAGAGACGTCTCGACGCCTTTCTCACAATTCGAGATATTCTGATTAGAGTTAAAATCACGGAAAGGCATTCTCGTCTGAGAGGGACGAAAAGGTCAAAGTTTTATATCTAAGTTTGATCGATCGTCTGGAATTTTGATTGGATCGTAGATTGTTTTTTTTTTGTAATTCTTAAAGAAATTCAATCCTTACCGCCTTTCCGAATCTTTTCTCTATAAAAATTCTTGGATATTCGTTCTAGACTCTTTTTTTTTTCTTGTCGTTCATACAACGTGTGCAATTTACGCGTCTCTGCGCCCCTTTTCACCTCTCAGTAGGGACAAGGGGAAGGGACTGTCACTTGGAATTAATTTCAGTGGCAGACTGTGACGTCTCGCCGCAAACTCACGGATGCTGCAGAGGGTGCGGTATTCACGTAGTAAAGAATTCTGCTGAATTCCTTCCCCACGAGCCTTGAAAACAACCTGAAATCCCTATTTTCGATCCTGTGTCAAACCCCCATTGCCACCCCATCATATCAAACACCCTCTTCTTCTATAACGGGACTTTTGAATTTTTGGCAAATAAATGCTTCTTTACACTATGCTGTCGGGACTCACTTCATCTTGAAGTTTATCTCGCATTTTCTCTCAAATACAGAGAAAATATTTTAAACATAATACCAGTACCATAGAAATTATTTCAAATTAAACTGTTACAAAAAAAAATAATCCATTCTCAAAAAACGTTCGGGTTCAGGTACTTCGTTAAAATAATATTATGTAAATGTAAAATGTCCGTACTATCGGTAAGGTAGCGCGGGCATTTTTTGATTACCAAAAATCTATCGATGTTTCTCTACAGAAGGGATTGAGCTATTCAAAGAAAGTAAAGTCCCGTTAATTATCTAATTGCCTGATATTGAGGATGCCGTAATTACACATTGACGACAAAATACTTGTCAATGTTTCCATGCTTTTAATCGTGTTTTCGAATAATTACTCCAGAGCCTGTGCTTGTGAGTGAATTACCATGCCGAATTCTTCCTGGAGAAGCGTCAGGCTTTAGGATACAGGTGGCAACATCATAACCTGCAGGACCTTAGGGAGTCTTTTCGAAATCGGTTTACACGTGTTACTCGGCTAAAATCCCCCCGTGGTACCCCGAGGAGGAGGGAGGAGGGGGGGGGGGGATCCTCCTCATTGCTGAAGCTATGTACTAAAATTAATTAAATCCCTTGAATCGAGGGTGGCTGACGTAGGGTAGCGTGCGGCGCCCAGTGGGATGAAAAGATAGATGGCTGCTACAAGAGGCTGGGAGGGTGAAGGGGGAGGTCGTAAGAGGGGGCGCCAACCAGAGAGAGAAAAAAGAGGAGGGGAGGGGTAGAGGTCTGAAAATGCCATTAGTAATTTACTTGTCATTATCTGCTTGTGACACAAACTTTGCCTAATTTTTTCGCTTTTTCATCCTCCACGCTCAGGCATCCCCCCCCCTCACCCCCCTCATCCACCCTTTCAGAATTCTATTGTCTCCTTAATTGCGCAAGTGTCGTCGCACGTGTCTTTGGTTCGGTCTTCTTTCTTTCTTTTTTTTTTTTTGAACATCGCAATCAAATTCACCCTTGCGAAGCGACGCGCGGCGCCGCGGCGACCCTCCGCGATTAACGAGAATTCCAATCACGTAGTCGGGTCGGCGCCGCGTGGACTAGCAAAAACATTGGTAGGAAGTTAATTTGATTGGTCACGCGACATGTATCTGCTTCTAATTGAAAATTTCAAATATGCTCTTCAGGCCGGGTCAGACTTCGTTATCGTTGAAATCGTGGTCGGAACTGTCCACCACGTCCCTTTCGTTTCTTCGATGAGATCATCCAGTTAGTTATTCGCGGTTCTGTCATCCACTGCTTGTTTTCGTGAAATTTCTTCGCATTATTAGCTCTTTGAAAAGGTACAGGATGTACCTGGATACTGAGCTAGGTGCAACAGCGAACCAGAAGAGTTTCATCGACCTTCGACCTTCAAGTCTTAACGTTGGCTCTTGTTAACAGGTGGTTTGGTAACCGTGTTTCCTTGAACCATCTCGCATGAAAAGAATCCCGCTTCGTTTGTACAAGCAGAAAGCGCGAGAGACAGAGAGACGACGATACTGAAGATGCTGCTCAAGGATGAGCTGCCAAAGGCTGAGAATGGCTGCAGCAAAGATTACACAGAGTTCAAAGAGGAGATGCAGTGCAGCGTAGTAAATTAAAATACAGTACGGTGCGATGCGCGACTGCATGTAACTTATTTTTTTTTTTTCTTCCCTTTGATACAAATTTTTCTCTCTTTCTCTCCCTTTTGTTCGCGCACGTTACTTTCTTTATTTTCAACTGTCCGACCCTGTCTCTACCAAACCACGAGCACCCAAGACGTTGGCCACTTTCCTCATTCGCAGTCCAGTGCCTTCCTCGTATTGTCCATCTCCAGGCCCCATCACGTCGATTCCGATCGATGTCCAATAATCCGGCCCACTATTCAGTTTATTGTCCCTGTCCCTCGTCACGTCGTTTGCGGTGCCATTTTCCTCCTATTTTTCTGTAACGACCGGGCCTCGAATTTTTCACACTTTTACTCCCATACACCGTACGTGTGATTCGGACCTCTTTTACTCCTTTCATTTTTCCTTCACCTCTGCCAACTTTTTCAATACCTTTCATCTTCTCTGCCTACCTCCTCGATTCTCGATCGTTCAACCCTCTCTGGCCTTCCAGACCCTTCAGCCTATTATGTAATTCTCGTCCACAATGCACGATGGCCGACTATTTTTCAGCAATAAAAACCCAATGGCGCTTCCACTCACCCTTGCTGGCACGTCATATCGAAAAATGCCACTTTTCGGGGTAGCCTCGATAAAAATTTTATACCATCATTACGTACACACACACTCTCTCTCTCTCTCTCGCTCTTTGTTTCATCCTCTATCCATGTCTCTCTGACCCTTATACAGAAATGTCTTTCGTTTCAGTGCACAATTGCAGCCTGCACCTCCTCTCGTTATATCACGTAGAAGTGTCCGCCGAGAGTGCATCCTTCGTCTACACGCTGCTCTTCGAAGTTAATTCATGTTTACGTAATTTTACGATCCGCTTGCTCTTTCAAGGGAAAGTAGTCGTGAGATCCTTTATCTCGCGGCAGCGTATCTTCTTGTTAGCCTTTTACCCTCGCGAGGGACTTCAATTAAATTCCTTGTGGCGAGCTAGCGAGTTTGTCAAGTTCCAGAAAAAAAAAAAAGAGTTAGCAACGCGGGAATGTAATTAAAAAGCGTAAGCCCGCACTTTTCGAAAAAAAATATCCCCTACTCTTCCGCAGGCACCTAACCGCCATCGTCCACGTCTGAGATAATTGCTTTGAGGCCCCACTAGTGTTTGTCCGTGCTCGTTCGAGCCTGGTGGCACCCCTGTCGACCATTCTACTCTTCCACGAGGATTGAAAAAAAAAGTTAGAGGAAAAGAAAGGAACCAGAAAGTAAACCCTTCCGCAAGTATAATTTTGAAATTCATCGATTGATTAATTTAAGGGACCACGAGGCGACGGTCATTCTCATCTTGAAACGACTCTCAACCATTTATTTCATAAGCTCGAGATATTCTCGGAAATGTTGGTAACCCTATGGGATTTCTATTAGAGAGCAGCCAACTGTCCACCAGGTTCACCAGTTTCGGTATCTGACCTCAGATTCAACTTTGACCCCGATCCCGACCCCCTAGGAATATCATGAAACTTCCTGTGTAACTTGGAAGGGTTTATTTGTATAAGGGATATATTTTAGGATTCTATTCAGATACAGCCAAGGACTGCCACTCAGTTTCAGTCTGCTGAGTAAAGCTAAGTGAGGTTGAGCCAGAGTCAGAGATAAATGGCAAATGCATAGAGAAAATCCTGTGTGCGATAAGCGGCAAGACGAGTGCCCGAATAAGCTTTTGGATCGACGATTGATCCAGGTGGGTACGTTTTGATGATTAACGGGTGAAGACCAAGTGACCTTAAAAATTCATATTTCATTATCATCGGCGTCTTAATGAAAACTGTCTTATCGATAAGGGGGCGGCCATTTGAATCAGACTCTAAGGAACGATATGGAAACTTTCACGTCTAACAACGAAAAGCATTTTCTCGTCCGCTATCTTTATTCAGGAGGATGTTGAGGAATGAAGTAATCATCGGAGCAGGTTGGCTCCTTGTTTGTCGAAATTGTCGAATCCGCCACTGCAGGTTTATCTGGAAGAAGTTCCAGCCCGAGGAGACAGGAGTGGGGGAAGCCTGTGAAGGATGGTAAAGACAATCACCTCGTGGCAAACCGACTCTGGAAACTACAAAGCAGTTTCGATCTTCCTTTCTATCGTTATCTCTCCTCATCTCCTCCTTCCCCTCATCCGATTTCTCATGCCAGCAGCTTCCAGCAGCATCGTGTAGCAATGCACTTCCCGTTACGAGGTAGCCATTTTGAACGTAGTCGAAGAATTGGTCTCTATCCTGTAAAGGAACTCGTCCAATATGAACCCTTACTCTCACTCTTCTTCTTTCCGTATAAGAATATAACCCTTTATTATGCTCTTTTCACACGTTCGTTATATTTTTAAGCCACCGTCGTGTCAGATTCGACAGTCGTTACGAGCTTGTAAATAAATCAAGATATTCGAAACGGGATCTACCTTACCTACAGTCGTTACGAGCACACGCGTTTATTATACGACACGAAGAAAATTCTTCAGGCCCTTTTGTACCTTTAAGCCTGTACGTTAATACGAGGCCTTCGCCGCATACTGGAATTGCGCAAACATCAGGTTACCGTTATGCCAGGGCTACCTACAAGGTAGGTACATCCTACTCGTATCTTCTAGGTTTAGCAGAGAGCTTCCGATAGCAGACTATAGACACGCTACACTCCACGTATGACGACACACCAGTCACCCTGTCTCTCCCTATGAAATGTACACATCTGAGTAAATTCCGGATTACTGTACGCCTCGGATAACATTTACATACGGCATACATTTGCCTGCGATGCCTGAATATCCACGTGAATCCCTCTTAGTCTCCCTACAGCGAATCACTTTTTATAATCTGAGTCTCCTGCTTGCTCCTTACTATTCCTTTTGTACGCCAGAGAACAATAATTGCCTTTTTTGTTTATAACGTCGTCACATTGATTTACAATGGTATTTCGAAGGACCATTTTTTTCTCATGGCTGTACGTGGTAGCGATGATTTGTCAAAGGATCAAAAAGTTGTTCCTTTTCTTTTTTTATTTACTTTCATTATCGAACGTGTTATTAGGAAGAATTAGAACGTCTTTTTCTTTTCAGTTATGTATTCAATCTTTACACGGGAATGTTTGTACTAGACGTCGTTTTTACTAACCCTCTTCGTACTTATCTCGTTTCATTTTGTTTTGGTCTTCTCTTCCCTTTTCACGTTTACGTCTTCGTCCCTTCTACTCCTTTCTCCTTTCTTCTCTTCGCCGCCCCTTCCACGGAAAACATGTTTGCTTATATTATGTAAAAACACTTTGGTACTTTGCGTTGACTTCACGCGAGTTAAGTCATGCGCGGAGCGCGCTAAAAGCAGTTAGGGGTTTTTGGAATTCTAGCTGTTTGGGAAACGTTTGGGGATGCTTGATGGAATACAAAACAGAGAGACGGTTTTTTTTTTCCATTTGCAGTCGATGGCGGCATCGGTGTCACCATTGGCTTTGGCCACGCGCCGCCTTCTTACGAATTGTTACTGAAAGTGAAGCGAAAGAGGGGAAAAAAGAGAAAAAAAAAGTCTGCGCGTTACAGTGGCAAAGTAAAGGGCGATATAAGGTAGAGAGACACTGCCATAGTTGTTAGGAGGGTTGTTGGTTTGATGTAGCGGCAGGGGGGTGGAGCGGGGAGGGGAAGTGAAGCTCTCCCTCCCAAAAGCTAATGGCGTGAAGTTACACCATTTTGACTCGCGGCGGAGTTTTATTGTTAGCGGAGTTTAGAACGTAATTTTTTTTCAACCCCTTCGTCTCTCTTACTGTTTTACCGACAGTGTCTTTCTCTTCCTCTACACCTTATATCTTTTCCCTTTATGCCTTTTTATTTCTTTCCTGCGCTCGGCTGTGCTCGCTTTATTGCTTGACTGCCGATGCTCGGCCATACTTTCCTTTGAGGCAATAAGAAAAAGATGAACAAAAATCTCGTCTACCGCACGTGGAAAATTGTGGCTTCACTTTTCAGGGTTATGTATCTCACTTTACGGCAGGAGTCCCGTTCAATCTGTAGCTTCGAAATTACGGACTACCGAATTTTATTTTGCTCGCGAACGTCTATATTTTTCTGCCGCTTTCGTCACGCTTCTCTGTCCTACGTGAGGTTCATTCTTTGAAGATTTTCCAACCGCGTCTCTTGCGAGCAGAGATACCAACTTTCTCAATAAAATCTTTTTCACTGACTGTACAGCGGTTTTTACTTCTGATTATTATAACTATATATCTTGGTCCTTTATCCTCCTTTTATCTCAATTATTTCCTTTGTCTCTAGCACTCAGAACCCACTTACTCCCTCTGTCAGAAGCTATGGGATTATCGTACAAGGATATCCTGATTGACGGCACACGCGAGAATACTTTTTAATTCAAGAAAGCCAGACTATTATCTGGCTTTTACTGTCTTAATACGATTCTTCTTACGGGGTTGCGGATAAAGTTTTTTAATTAAATCCCAGCTTCTGATTTCAATTTATCTTTGCTCTCTGCGTCTGCCACTGTTTCGCTTCGACTCTTAACTCGCCTGCTTACTTTATTTCTCTCATTCGTCAGTACCGTTGTCTTTAAACGTTCTCATCCCCCTTTTACGCAATTCATCTTCATTTCGTCATATTGACTGCGGGACTTACTTATTATATCGATATCATTATTTACTTCTTATTACTAATTCCAAACAGACAATCAATACACGTCACAGGTCCCCAGGCTAAATATACAAAAGTAAATTTGAATTTTGAAATGATATGAATTAAAAATCATAATTATTTTTCATTTTTTTTTTTATTATTTATCCTGATAAACTTTTACACCCATCTGGACCACAAGACAGATGACCCTGTGACGAATTTTAAGAAAATATCATTACACGAGAAAACTTTCAGTATGAAATATCCAGAGCAATCTTAGCGAGGTCGGTGCTTGAGATCTGGTCCAGAGCTACGGGAGAGGAGGGAGAATTGTCAAACTATTTGCTATAGTCCTGGGTATCTAGATGCGCCTTCTGGACCCACGGGCAGAGGCTGACAAATTGTACTCTGTCGTGATGGTACTGTCGGCTGGTAGGTATAGTGGTAACTGGTGTTAATACTCGGTGGTGATGGTGTTCCTCCAGAGTCAGGATACCGGAACACATAATTTAGCGTGTTTCAAAGGGTGTTTCCTTCGAACGTACCTCGTGTTAATTATACCTTACTAAACCCAGGAAGGAAGGAAGGAAGGAAGGAAGACGAGGATAGTGTCACAGTGTTATCTTAATCCTTTGAATTTATTAATCGTCCGACGAGATTTTCTTCGAGGGAGATTGATTTTCTCAGTCGCGGATATCTGCAATTCAGAAATTTTAGTAAGAATTATTTATGACAGGGTTTGTACCCTTATAATTTCAATTATTAGGGTAATAAAGCTTTTTTATCTGCTTATCTTTTTTTTTTATACAATAGCATCTGCTGTATAGGTTCGTCAATCAGGTAACCAACTAGACAGTCAAAGTTTTGAGTTTCGTACGAAGCGATTTTTTTTTTAATGCTTTTCCAAGGGGTACACGGCTGTTCTGGTTTAGCTGCGTTATCCCTTGATCCGTGTTCTCCCTAAATTATTCAATTCATTCCTGTGGGACACGTTCTCTACCTTCCCGTTGTTCCCTTTTATCCCTGCTTTAAGTTTCCGAAACGGCTGGAACTCGTAACTGAAAACATTCTCTCCATATACGGGAAAACGAATCCCTCGGGGACGGCAGCACCGACGCGCTACTAAAGAATCTCATTAAATTTCGCTATATGCCACGAACTAATAATCCTCGTTAAACTGTCTCTCAAGTTCTTCTAATTAGCTTATTCGCTCACTCGTGGGAAACAAACGAACAAGTTTTTCTCTAGGGTTTAAAGGTGTCCTTCTCTCTCTCCCCCTCTCTCCCTCTCTCACAAGTTAGAGTCCTCAACGGGATATTTTACACGAGCTGTTTTTCATTAACTCACATAATGTTTATATTCACATAAAAAAAAAAAAATCAGCATATTTTTCAAAAAAATCCCAGGCTGCTTTTCTGATACTTACACCAGAGCATATAATAGCAGCTCCAGCGGGAAGGTCTGGATGGCTCTTTGACATTGAAGAAAAAGCTTGCTTATCCTCTATCAAGGGTTCGGATGAAAAAATTACAGGACAGCAATATTGCTGGGTAGGCAGGCAGCTGTTCGGGGTTCTTGATCGATAGTGCTTTTGGTCCTCCGAAGCTCAACCCTCTGACCCCCAATAGTTCAACCCATTCTTAGAACTGGTCGGAGGTCCAGCTGAACCTTCGTTCAAGGACGTGTCCTTGACACGGACCCTTCGAAAGAGCATATACGTCCACGAGGGATCCTCGTAGGAGAAACTACAATCACTTTTTATTATGTTCTAGCTGATGGAACAGCTTTCGTCTTTTCATTCAATTCGTGACAGTGCATCGAAACAGCATGGATCCGCTAGAGATAGGTATAGGTAAGAAGACCATGCTTTGGGTAAGTCGCGATGCGTCCCGACGCCTTAGCTTGATTAAGCGGAGCGACGGGAGAGAGATGGACGAAAAAAGGAGAATGTAAGTGTATGTCCAAGGGGTGGGCTAAAGAATACCATGCGCCACGAGGACTCCTGTTAAATGTCTCGCATCTGTCTCTGGGCTTTTCCACCCACGAGCTGTCCTCCTGTAAGTCCAGAGAAAAACATACCCACAAGGGGGGGCGGGAGGGGGTTGGCTAAGAGAGATGGGAAGAAAGAGGGAGAGAGGGGGGGGGGGGGGTAGAGAGTGTCTCTCGAGCACTCGGTACTACTTTCTACTACATTCATGGCTATCCTTTCTGGCACGACCCTCTGACACCACTGGCCAACATCCGAGAAAATTCTCACCCGAGTCCACTTGGCCTCCTTCATCTCTTCCTATTCTTTTACATCGTCCCCGTATTCTTTTTTATCCTTTTTCATTGTTCTCTGCGGCAGCCGCTACCGAGAGACGGGGAGAAAGTGGCCCATTTTTTGAAGGATCGAGTTATCGTACGATGGCCGGAATGGTGGGTCGTCGTAGATGGGGACGAAAAAAAAAAAGTGGAAAAATTTTTCTTTTCCTCTTCAGGGTTCACGAGATCGGTCGGTAAATAATTTTAAAAGTCGCAAGAAGATGATACAGCGAAGTATGTTATTTTTTGTTGGTAAAATTGTATTTTGCTTAAAGAAAATGTCGAAACGTCTTTATCAGCAGTCATTGCGCGATTGGGTGGATTCTCCGTTTCTATAAGTCTGTCTGTGCTTTTTGGAAAAATAAAAGAGACTTAAGTGTATGGCGATCGCGTGACCTTATTTCCTGAATAGTATCCAGAGGCAGTCTTATCAAGAAAAGCCTTAGCCAGTGAATTCCTGGTTCTCTGCTTTCCCAATGATCTGAACGGTAGCTAGTGGTTCAACCCCGTAGCAAGTCAGACGGGCGTTCGAGCGGACGAGGAATTTCCTTAGTTTTCAGGTTCGCCTGCATTTCTTGTTCGATATTATTAAGCAGCCCTGAGGCTAATTTTAACTTGATAACGACTCTTCGGCATTCCTTGTCTTTATGCTTTGCGTCTATTCGGGGCGATCTTGCCGACCAGGACACGTGATATTGTAGCTCGTACCCGGGAGTAGGGAAACTCGATGGAAATTCCAGATTTCACAACCCTTTGGAAAAAAAAAAAAATCCCTACATATTTTTTCCTCTTCCTCTCACGCGAGCTAAATTTTGCCTCGGTGGTATACGGCTGCAGTAAGTAGTAATCCGCTGTGATTCCTTCCGGTCTCGCGTTTGTTCATCCCCCTCAGAATTCATTGCCGTACCTATAAAAGTCTCACAGAATGATCCCGACAATGGAGACAGGATACAGGAAGGATTATAGTACAGCATCGATGCGCCGCGACGTCCTCCATTACAGTCAGAAATTCTCAGCCTCCAGAGCAATGATGACGAAGCGTCGATGTACCATAATTCCATCTAGAATTCGATTCGAATTCCAAAATAGGCCATCGGGATAATACCGTTGCTTGGCGAAGCGTCGTAAAGCACAGCGAAGCACAGACGAAGCAAAGCGAGGCGTGGTGAGAGCTTGCGGACCGACAGGAAAGCTCGATTCTCACCGGTCGAATTAGTTAAGCGTAAGATCCTGTGCGTGACGTTTACGAGGCGTGACGTCACTGCGCGACTCGCCTTAACGATGCAGATGCCACTCAGGGACGTATGCACGACCTTTAACCTCTGACCATCCCAACCCAAAATCCATTCCCTTAGCGCTTATCCATGTTCTCAGCGACGGGTCAAACGTTCGAGCTGATAAATCCCAGGCTAAACTCTTGATATCAGTAGCCGGCAGTGACGTCAGTTCAAATGGCGAAAGGATTTATCTAAAATTTGAATAATTATTAATCTGGGTCCATCGCAGCCTCCCGTTCGCTTCCTCGTTAAAAAAGAGTTTTTATACTCATTATTGAACTGTCTTAAGGCTGTGACGTAATGGCTCCTCTCGCTCAACCTTTTTTTATATTCTTTCGCGAATATAGACGGAAGACGGGGGCGCCACTTTGACGACGAGACTCGCTATGCGAACTACGTCACTTCCTGCTCCGATGGTAAACAGGCTCGGTAGAGAAAGAGAGACGGATAATGTAGATGGAGGGAATGAGAAAAGTAGATGTTCATGGAAATTCTGAGGCACAGGGAGGAAACAACTCCTAATGACATTTGCTATTGTGTGAACTTTGCCCTCCGCTATCTCGACCTCTACTCCCTGCAATGCACCCAGGAGACTTGCAGGCACTGCACATGGTCTCCGAACAAGAGCTTTCTGCTCGATGTCATCAGTATGGAGGGTACAGTAGACCGACTTTGATAACCGAGAACCAATCTGCCGTACAGTTGATGATGGTTCGTACAGTTTTCATTAATTCAACTTTTTGTTTGGCTTTACGTCGCTCGATTAATTTCAAAAAAAAAAAGAAAAACGTAATACCCGTGCTTATTTAGATATAGGATTTTTCTTGCTTGTTGGTCACCTTTTTTATACCTCGAATCTGGATAGTCATAGGACCAGGGTGGGAATAATCAATAGAATTGGCTGGGGGGTCAGGGTTGAAAGTTGACTCGGTTCGCGCAAGCAGAATTCAGACGAGATGAAATCAGGATTGACTGGATTTAAGAATCATTAGTAGGAATGTATATACAGAGGCGGATGAGTAAGCTGATTGGATTTATTGGATGAGCGTATTGCTATCTCGTGCTCCCTTTCATTTCCTATCAGTACTTTCTGGATCGGTCGCCAGGTCGGATAGTCGTGTAGTAAAAGTTCCATAATCCTAGAAAGTTACCGTAATCCCACGCTATAGCGATAATCCTCGACTTCTCTTCATTTATTATTCGCGAGTACTTTCTCTGTCAAAAGTTTATGTCGATGCAACTTCGACGTTTTACGTTAATAAGTCAGTTTTTTTTTTTTCCATAAAAACTTAACCTCGCTCGTTACACGTTTCGTGTATTTCTGTATTTTATTTCATTCGTATTGTGTATTTTCGATGCTTAAATAACTTACGATGATAATTAGATTTGCAATATTGGCGCACGAATGGATACCGTCAAAATATTCAAATATTGTAAACAGGTTTTGAACCAAGTCTATGAATAAACCACGACCCACAACGGAACTACTGACCGCTGTTTGAATACCCTCTCGAATATTAACTGTATAACCAATCCGCCATTTTCGATCAAAGCCTCGCGGTTTATGCATTGATTTTTCGTTTTGTTACAGGCTGCTACAGATGTTTCTCTACCTTGAAAAATACTCAATACGGAAAATGCCGAACGCGAATCCTCGTTGAAGGTTTACCTGCACCGGTATTCAGGTTCGTAGTAACATTACTTTTGTGTGTATATATATAAATTTTTTTTTTTTTGAAACGTGTTTTTAAAGCTTGGGCCTGGTTTTATAGCATCGTAAAGTAAGCCCACGGGGTTGTCTTACGGTTTGCCCCTCTCATTTCTACCACGTAATATATTATAAAGCTCCAAGTTTATTGTTTATCGTGCAGCCTCTTCTTGGCGTAACCCACCCTTAGCCGGAGCTTCAACCCTTCCCATATTCGCTAAGGTAGTCTCGCAGAAATTTCTAGAAATGACCCTTGCGTGACTCGAAGGTATCATGGGACACGCGACGTTCTTTGGTTATACCCCCTTCGACCTTGTTTTTTTTTTCTTTTGTAAAATAAAATTTTTACATTTGGCTAATCGTTGCTCCGTGAAATGCTACGTGCCCTTTGACTTTTTGAGTTACGGTTCAGTGGCATGCGAATTTTCGATCGATCTCGCGACAACGATGACGTTTATACTCGCTTACGTAGAATGCTAATTTTTTTCTGCTAATTTTTATCTTTTTTTTTTTTTTTTCAAAGCACAAATTATTTTTGACCTACGTCGCGCACTGCATTGCGAGGCTGTAAGTTTACGCGGAGCAAATAATTAATTATAACAGAAGTGCGATATCTTTTTCGCGAAGACATACAGTGCGTGCAGGCTGAGCCCTGGTGCGTGCACAATATCTCTTAGGAACTCGGTGGCTGAAAGAAATCAAGGAAATTTGGACAATCACGAGATTCGTGACGGACGGCAATGTCTTTGTTATTCCAGTGTCGTTAATAATCTCGGCGAATTTTCTATCGTGCAAATTACGGTTCTGCTTGAGTTATTAGTCACGATTATCGTGTGGATATATCGCGCGGTCTTATGCAACGTACGTGACCCGAACGAACATATATAACGTGAATGCAATTACGGTACGTATAAAATTCATGGAAAAATTATTGAGCCAGGAAAAAAAATTCAAGATGGCCGAAAGCGTCTAACAGGTGTCGAAGAGTCATCAGGATTTTAGAGAAAATTCTTGATATCAGCAGCCGGCAATGACGTCGTTCAAATGGCAAAAGGATTTATCTAAAATTTAAATAATACTAATCTAGGTCCATTGCAGCCTCCCGTTAGCTTCCTTGTTAAAAAAAAGTTTTTATACTCATTATTCAGGATTTTAGAGCACGAAGAACTGCTGGTATCCTTGATACCAAAATGGATACCCATAAGAACGTTGATCCACGCCAATCATTCAGGACTATGATTTCAATAGGAAATAAAAGTCAATCTGTCGAATCCTGAAACAATGAAATTTAGGTACTCTTATGATAATTGGGATGAATAATTTTACTCTGTCTTAGGTAAACCACAATTGTAATAGCCATTTTCGTGTTTCTCGTAACATCTGTTTCCATCGGTACGACAAGACACTAGTGCGTGTTGTTCTAACAGCCAACGGGAAGGGTCCTCGGACATGTATGTATAAGACAAGGAAGGGGATGCTGAGGGTCTTTTTGTATGGCGTTGAGAGTTCTTTGCAGTAAGGTCCCGAAGGGAGCGATATCACCCCGAGGCTTGATGATAAGAACGATAACGATCAAACATTAATACCGCAAGGGTTGTCCAGACGAGCTGCAAGTGAGCAGTTCTTCGTCGGAGGGTAGTTACCCTTAACTTCTTTAGCCCTTGGGTGTCACCGTCTGACAGACACTAGACTAGGATGCCTTTTCGTCTTCCGTGACCCGTGGACCAAATGTCTGAACGTTTCTGTGCTCCTGCGCCTTCGCATCTCGATCATTAAATTCTTCATCGCTCAGATACCAGCCTGCCCGTAGGAGCTGAGGGTGTCACGATTAATTCGTGAAAAGTATTTCTGTCGTCTTAAGAAAAGCCCATGGCCAATTAGAAGCCTGATGAATTTCAGCAGTACGATCCAAGGAG
>JARQSV010000638.1:1277396-1309925 GCA_030142285.1 Calameuta idolon
GGAGAGTAACCCAACCCCAAAGGATCTGCGTTAGAAACTAAAGTTTCCAGCTGCGTAATATTCAGCTATCTATGTATCTGGCTCTTGTTTATATTCCCTATATGGCGCAGGATTGAAGTCACGGATAACCTAACCAACCTCGAGTGACAATCTACTCGCCCAGCACCGGTTCGCTGTTATTCTGGCAGACGTTCAAGTCGAATGGTCGCTTAGGGGTTGCTGCGAACGTACAAACTTGCAAGCCTGCAGCCCTTTAACCAGCTACCTCGTAGCAATAGGGGACGGAGAAAAGCTCACCGGAAAGAGAAGTTTTCTCGCTCCTGAGCTGGCATCGAGCCCATCGCGCACTTCTTTCGAGACCCAAACGAAACGAAAGAACCCACTTTGGGTGTCGGACTCCCTCGCGCCTTTGGACATTTAACCAAACCTTTTGTCCCCTGCTAGACTTTCGGCTAAATACACTCTCTTATATGTGTATACGTATACAGATGATCCTGACAGTGCTGCCATCTTCTTCGTTGCTGCTTCTTGTACTTTCGCTTAAAACAACCCAACCCTCTGGCACTTTGAAGTTCACTGCGTTAATTTTTATGGGGAACCAAAGAGGTTCGATAGGTCTGGTATTATGAAAACTTTCATCCCCTTGTACACGGTTGTACACTTTTGATATACTTGTGCTAACGTGATAATAATTT
This sequence comes from Calameuta idolon, assembly GCA_030142285.1. Classification (NCBI taxonomy): domain Eukaryota; kingdom Metazoa; phylum Arthropoda; class Insecta; order Hymenoptera; family Cephidae; genus Calameuta; species Calameuta idolon. Next base: position 1,278,092 of record JARQSV010000638.1, read on the forward strand.
TACTTTGTTTCTGCCTTTTGTAAGCGTTTTTACCTTGACACGATCCCAAATGCATCTTATAGACGCTTCAGCCGTTTGGAACTTTTCACTTGTAACCAACAACAATTCACGAGATAACGATTACTAACTCCTTCCTGTACTTTGGCAAGATCCAGGAACCGGGAACTTGATGGTTCCTCTTCTTGTAGGAATCTACGTTATCACGGAATTGAAGTATCGCTAAACGAGTTTCTCCGCCTTGTATTAAATCATCTATGGTAAATGCTGATTGCACTCAAGGGACATTATGAATGCATTGCTGGTACTTTGAATTTTTTATAAATACACTCGATCGAGATGCATTGTCCCCTTCAGGGATTTTCTTTAAAGCTGCCTGGAGGCAACAGGAACTTATTTGCATTTGGAATTGAATAACGTTCGATCGATCTGTCAACGTAACGAATGACGTAACGAATGACGACATGACTTGAGAATTTGGTTTCAATTTTTTATCTTTGATTCCAAGTAAAGGTTGACTCACACTGAAATTATTTCTTGCTTTATAGACAAGCAATAATTGACTCTGTCGAGGTATACGCAGAGGAACTTCACTTCGATATACTATATACGCGACCTTAATGAACTGCTAACGTAACCAATAAAGGCAGACCTCTTTTTTTTTTTTCTTTTGTAAAATAATGTAACATAATTGCATATATGAACTAAATTGGTATTGGTATCCGATACCGCTATTACCATCCAACATTAATTGCAATTTACGAATAAATGAAAACCACAAAACTTTTCTTTTAATGGGTCTGCTTTTTTTTATTGTACCGCCAATTTATTGACACACTGTATATTTATATAACTTTTTGTACGTATAAGTATTATTGCGAATAAGGGTACGACGATTATCATATAGGACCAGCTCTTCTTTTTTAATGATGGGGTCATGTAGTTATCCTGTTGACACATCCAAATCATTATCCCCTAACGAGAGGATGAACCCTCCCCTATTAAACTTTACCAATTTACCCAATTATATTGATGGAAATAAATAACAAAATTTTCAAACTTCATAATGTTTCCGAGGCAAACATTTAAAGGACCATATACCGAATTTTTGAATTCTCGCCATCAGGGTATTCGAGTACATTTATAGTAGGAGAATGCACGGGAGTTACCTTGTCGAAGGTATGGGATGCAATATGGTTAAGATATGTCAGGAATTTCAATAATTCATGAGATGCGTTTATAGATAGCTAATCCTCCATTCCTTTCTGCATATTTGAGAAAATTTTGAATCTAACGCATGAAATGATCTATGATATTAAATGAAATTTTTTTTTTTTTTCTCAAAAATCTATTCATCGTAAGAAACCTATAATTTTTAATTGCTAACCATTAAAATATAAATTTATAAGTCATTACATCGCACTTAATATGTAATACAGGAAGATGACATTTATCTGACTTCTTTATTCCGAATCCAAAACGGGCCACGTGTCATTAAACAAACTGCTCCGTACGTGGTCTTGGCACTCAATAATTGCACCACGACGCCATTCAGGCACGCATTTAAGTGCAACGTTGCAATCAGAAAGCATGTACCGTGGAGTCACGTCCTTTATTGCGAGACCATTGCACAAAACTTTTAGTACGAGCTGTACTTATTTTTCTAGGTCACGGCTAAATAGGTTCAATGACTTCTACACGTTAGCTTTTGCAATAGAATACAAAAGATTTACCCGTACGTTGTATGTTACTTGCACACATCGAAATCCTCAGAACGTACAGAGACGTGGGTTGGCGTCAAAGGGCTAAGAGTTCATTTGGTCGCGTGGGTTCGTATATGGGCCGATGTCAAAAAGATTAAAGAAATCGGAAATAAAAGCATTGGCGAAAGGCGTGGAAGCGCGAAATGCGTGCGCGACTGTGCGCGTGTCGCATGCCGTTGAAACAATTAAGAAAGAATGGCACGCGGGAGGCACAAAAGTCGAAGCTGCCGTATAAAAGAAGTTAAGGAGAAAAGGGCGACGAGTTTACCGCTGGGAAAGCAGAGATTAATCGAACCGACGACTCCTTGTCAGCTGTCGTCGAGAAACTCCCATTTAATCCGAATCGTAGGTTGGGCGACCTTCGAAAGTAGTGCCTACTGGGTGGCTCTTTCAGAACACTCGCCCAACCTTATCTTTGGTTTGGTCGATTCTATGGGCCATTGACAAATAGATAATACGATTCCTCCGTTTACTCAGACCTTTTGTAAGACACGTTATTCCCGATCGCTGCCTCATTGAATCTCATGCGACTGATCGAATCTAATTCCAATACGGGATCGTTATAATCTTATAGGTGAAAGCTGTCGGTTGTGTACTCTAATTTTTTTCCCGTCTAATCTCAGTAACGTTAGACAGACAATTATCGTGGATTTATCGAGGTAGTCGATTTTCAATTGAATTTCGAAATCTAGCAGTGTCCCGTATACGTGAAATTCTTAAAAGCTCAAAGAATTATTGTCTGACTGACTGGTTTGAATATGAAAGCTTTCCGGCACTTCGATTCACTGGCTCTTTCACTAGTTTTCTTTCTGGGCCCTGGAATCGCTCTTCGTCGATGGAATCCTTGTGCCAACAGGAACTCCTCGCAAAGGCACTCGAGCATGCACTACGTGCCCGGGATGACGATATCGTCCTGGTCTACGACCCATATAAAAGTACCACCTAGAATGCGGCACCTGGCGACTGCATTTTCAACAACACGTTAGCAGCAAAATTACTGCTGTAATTTGACACGACAATTATGAGCGGCATTGCTCGAGATTTGAATATTTTTTGTATTTTTTTTTAACACTCCTATCAAAGGGATAACTTTTCAAATGCGAAATGCACGGGCTTCGTGTTTTTTATCTGCAAATTTTTTTTTTTTTTTACAAGGCTCTGATTACAGGACAGCGTCCAAGCTTTGATGGTACCTCTACGAATTTAATCTCAGTCCTTTTTTTTTATTCCTATCACTCCCCACCTCCCCTATCTCCGGTACTCAATCACCGGCAGCTTTCCCCCGTTATCGTTACCGTCGCTCTACCAGGAACCACGGCAACCGCGAATACAGGAACAACGTGGAACAATCGCTCACGAAAATGCTCCACGATTATCTCAGGTTTGCCTCTACTGGCGCCTCCACTTTCTTCTGTTCTCTTCGGCCTATGCGATACATTAAATTTATGTCGGTAGTTACGCCACCACGTCGTACAGCCACTCAGAATATTAAACAATAAAATAGAAATGGTGGAGGCCGGCAGCTGGCTGAATGACTGGACTGGCTTGACTTCTTGGCTGACGAACTGGTTGCCCTTCGTGCGTGTTGACGCCTCTAATAAATTTCTTCAAAATGCCTGTAAGTAAAGCAGTGACGTGGTTTTCGCGCTGTGCGCTGTGCTCGCTCGCCGGATAATAATCTCGACGTTTCTGACGGCTTGGAAAAAAAAAAAAACATGGGGGTCCCCGTGTTGCGATGCCATAAAGCAGCGGCGCAGACTATATACAGGTATGAGGGAAGCTCGATGTAGGCCATTAGCTACGAATACAAGCAATTGCGGTAATGGTGACGGGGAATGGGATGACTTATTGTTTTGATTTATTTTTTAATATCTTTCTTATTCTTTGTTTCTTTGAAGCAAGACTCGATTGGCTATTGCGGTTGGGATTTACATTAATTTATTATTTTTAATGATCATTCGAACGAGTCTGATGCAGACGGAAACCATTATTCGTTTGGATCTTTTCATAAGTCAGGTATCTCATTTCCATTTGGATTCTACAGAGATGGTAATGATCTATAAATCATTGGACTTTGGTACGATTGATTTTTATGTCGGAGCTAGGGTATTTTTTTTTTACTGGTAAATTTGATCGTAGGGAATTTTTGGTCCGCTTTGGAGAAATAATAATTGGTCTGGTTAGTTTTAATTCGAAATTATCTAATTGGATTTATAGTAGCAGGATAGTTTCGGGCAGTGAAACAAATGAGTTGGAGAGGATGAACAAGTGAACTGTGAACTGTCATTCGGCTTTGTGGATTTGGTTGAGTAACGAGGATTTTTTAAAATTCAGTGTTTAATATTGAGCTGAGATAATGGCGAGAAAAAAGAATGGAAGGAAAATGGTAGGAAAAGGTAAAAAGGGGAAAAAATCACAGAAGCAACAACCACTAAAGATCGGAGCCCTTGTACTCTCTGCCATTCAAGATCTTCGTGAAACCAAAGGATCTACGTCTAGGAAGATCGTTGGATATATCACGTACGCATCAGATTTGCCGGAAAATCGTGTTAAGCGACAGGTATGAAAAATTTGAAGTGCGTTAATTGACGGATGAAATTTTATTATTTTTTTTCAATATTCAGGTAAAAAATGCTCTGCAGCGTGGTGTCGAGTACGGTATTCTCAGGAGATATCGCGGTCACTATTTCCTACCGTCGGGGGATGAAATGGAACGCGCCAATCGGATGGCCGATCGATTTGCCAAACTCAAAAGTTCAGCACTCGACATCGCCGAGTCCTTTCCGGGGCAGAGGAGATTTTTTTCAAGAGGGCCGGCAAAGAGATATTCTATAAGCAGGGGAGGCAACTTAATAAATAATTTTAACAAAAAAGCTAGAGGCAGAACACGATATTCGCCAGTGTCCGATGCATCCAGTTATCTCAATTATATTTAAATGTTTATCTCAAAATCGATTGCTCTATTAATTTCTTAAATTTTCGTGCAGAGATACCGTGGGAAGTCTAGTGTCTCGTTTCTGTAACCTTAATAAAATCTAGTTCGTGCCATTATTATGTATTTTTGAAAATTCTATAAAACTCAACTACGATCTTACGAGTAACTTAGGTACAGAAGATACCTTGAATGGTTTCATTTGTGACGTAATTTTTCGAATCACGGTCACAAAGCGACTCGGGCTACCGATAAAGGTAACGTTCTCTCTTTTCGGCTCCCTTCGGATCGCCACTCTGATCAGAAACTACGCTCTCGGGTTGATTAGTACAGTTACGACAATGCTCTCGAAAGATTTCGTTATTGTTTAGTGGAGGTCGAGGTGCTCGAATCTGCCGTGGCAGAGGAGAATAGTAGACGAGCCGACGGAGATGTCTCCACGTACCGGCAGAAGCCCGGCTGAAATACCGGCGCCCCGCTGGAGATGGGCACAGGGCTGTAGGGCGGGCGGAGTTAAGGTTTTGATATGGTTAAGGGCAGGGGAGGAAACTCCTGGCCGAGTTAAGGATGTGGTGCCCACCTGCCGCCCGATGCCCTGGGGAAGCGGCCGTGGAGGATCTCCAGTTATGTCACGTACCGATTCGTTAAAGAACGCTCTCGATTTGGTTTAAAGGTACGACTCGAAGGAAAGGAAGAGTTATCGGCTATAAGGATCTCGACCAATCAGAATGATTAGTTCTCCAATTTGGCTGTTGTCAAATCAGTCTGTCTCGGGGCACCGACCGAGGTGTCACGAATCGGTTCGCGCTCCCGTGCTATCTGTTGATAGTTTTTATAGCCGCGTTTCGGTACGGTATAGACAATTCTCGCTCGTGTAGTTCTTGCGTTGTTCTCGCGATATCCAGAAAATTCTATGGATTTCCTGTGGGTGTTTCGGAGGTGTAGTGCTGTGCCCTAGTGCAGTGTCTACCCCAGTGTCATCTAGATGAGGTTCTCGATCATCACGGATCAGCTGCACCAGCTCCGGTGAGTGCTCCCAATTTATTAATTGGTGAAGGGATTTCGATCTGTTAAGTTCTCGATCAGCTGTTCTCTATCTCGCGCACTATTTGCCTGACGCTTACTCCGACCCTCTCTACCTTAACCTAACAGCCTGAGCGCAGCATCTACGTTTGCGTTTCTCGATTTTACGCGTCCCCAAAAATCTAAAGGATCCGTTAAGCTATCGGCTTTCTGATAGGTTCCGTCAGGCATTTAATAATTGGCAAAATCAGGTTTTAAATTAAAAAAGAATTTTTTCCGTATCATCGTCTCACATTATTCGAACTATTTTTGGTCTCTATTAAAAATAGATATTGCCTTTGAAAATTGAATCACCCAGTCCCTTTTTTTTATACTTTGAAAAGTCACGTACTTTCCAATCGTCTTTATAAACTGATCGGCGAATCCCGAGACTCGACCGAGTCTCTCCAAAGACCCTCTCTCCCATTTCTCAAAAATCCTGGATCAAACGATTCGACATTCTAAAAGAATTTGACAGTTTCCAAGTTACAAGTTGAAGGAACATCACGAAGCTATGACGTGTCGATTTACAAATTCGACTGGACACAGGCGTTAGTTCGATTGGGACAGAGACAGGGGATCCCCGCAGGGACAGCTGCCATTGGTCCAATAGAGAGTTTATAAGGGTCGAAGAGATGCTGTGAAAATGGTCGGAGCCCGTGACGATCGAGTAATCCTCGAAATTCAGTGAGTGTGGACAATTCGAATCCGTTTAAATGGTAATTCGAAGTGCTAGTTGGCATTGAGAGGATCGAACGATATCGATTATTGTAACTGGCCGATCAGGATCGGTAAAGGGTTACTACACTATACCAGTATGTAGGTCCATCGACGTCAATGAAATACCCATAACGAAATCAGCCCTTATAACGCAGTCCTCTCACGGCTAATTATCTTCTAAACAATGAGCTATTACGTCAGTATTCCCGTTAACCTATATGTGTTTCCCTGGTTATTCTCTTTACCGGTTTAAATTGCTTCTGATGACGTTCGCTCTTGTTTAGAACAAACAATAAATCATGCTGATTCCCTATCGATTTAGCCCCAAACTCAATACAACACAATAGAACTCAACGGCATCGATCAGCCTTCAATTCCATCATCCCTGATAACGATAACACCCTCCCTAAAGAAGATGGCCGACTAATGGATCACTGTTATTGGCATTGGGTTTCGCGCAAACAATTAACTACCAAGCAAACGGGAGAAAGGCATATTTGATCACGGAACCAATGACGGGTCTGAACTTCCGTAGAAACTTCCCTGCCTGGGTAAATCAGTCTTGACCACCATCGTCTCGTCCCTTACATTCGAAGAGGATTACTGCTCTTACAGATCGATAATGTTCGCTTCTTTTTGTAATTGTGCTTACTATTGGCTATCTCATCGGCAGAAGTACCGGTAGACAATTTTCTCGCAATGGGTAACTCAGTATGGTGTCGGATGAATGAAACTCTGAAAACCCAACCCAATCCACTGATACCAACATACCAAGGGAACTGGCTAATACATTTGGTTTAAGATTGTTTAGGATCCTATTTTTACTTTACTATAGGTTAGTCAATTATAATTGTATGGTACAGCTTATTAACGGCATTGTCATTTACAGCTAATTAATCGTCCTAATTACCAGTCAATTGGACGTGCTGTTTACTTGATTTATGCACTTATTTTTATTTATGTAATTAATTTTTCTAATTCCTAATTCTCATTGAATCACCAATTTCGGATGACTCTATAAATCCTTGCGTTTATCTGATTCAGCCTTCTTTGAATTCATCTCACAGCATCCGGATTAACTATCTCATAACTAGAAATGTTTCATTCCTCGTCCGGCTGGCACTCGATTACCCGGTATCGGGAACTGCTGCGAATTCTCAAGGATAGGAGGGTAGGAGGCTACCGGTTATAGGGATTTGGATGGAAGGATAGTCGGGGATAGAATAGGGGCTTGATGCCGACCAAAAGCCACGACTTCTACGGGATGAGGGTGTAAACGGAATGGAAGCGGAAAGGTTCGGTTCGCAAGCTCCTCTTGAAACAATGCACGTTGAACATAACCCGGAGGGTTCACGCCCTATATCCTTCTCACATATGACACACACGTGTGAGGGGTCGAGTACAGTTACATCATTCCCTTGGTACGTGTGCTGAACCGTTGGCTGAGTTTCATAATCGTTCGGATACCAAATTTATGGGGAAGACATGCTCATTGGAACAAGACCAGATAGGGTTTAAATTTGGAATTTTTTTTTTATAAAGTAAAGAAAAAAGTCCTAAAAATTATTGATACGACTGGGCTGCTTTCACTTGTTCGTGATAAAATGAAAGGGGTAAGGGTGCGCAACAAAGTCACGTTTCCGTTGATTCAGCGATTTTGAGGAAGAGGGCAGTTTTACCAGTTGCCTTTCTAACCTGACTTTTGGCCTTTTTTCTTCCTTTTTCTTCTTTCTTTTTTTCCTTTCTCTACCTTACGCTGCTTCGTGTATCACGGTTTTACTTTTCTCCCACATTGCTTTCCATACCATTGTTTTTTTTTTTCATTCTTTCAACACTTTCTCGCTGACCTTTTTTTTTTTAATCTCACCGCACACCGAACTGACACGAAATTAAAGCGCACTCGTAGAACGAAGTTGAGGTCTTGACATTTCCCCTTTAGTGCGTGACATCACTGGGTCAGGGTGCAGCTAGGAACGTAGGGAAGATATGGAGAGGCTGGGAATATTATAAAGTTTCGCAAAGGCTGTCCTCTGCCCTTTCTTTTGTCCACGTACCAACAGTAGGAACACAGTTCTACCCTGAACTATGGTTAACATCGTTGCATCAAAGAGAGTAAGTGTACTCAATGAAGTCAGTCGCTAAGAAAAATTTTGACAGAAGGGTACCGTAGGTATTAAGGTCAGAGTGTAAGGTTTAACGGGATGAAGTAATCGGAGATAAGCGAATAAAGGGTCCATTTCCTAAATTCCTTCAACTCGCTTCAAAGAAAGGGACTGATTGTTTGTCGAATTTCACGGGCTATTCACTCATCTTCTCTTTCTCTCTCCCGCACTCGCTATCACCCTCTATCTCGTTCAATTCCCTTCATTCTACAGGCTGTGTCCAGGTTCTCTCGACTCTCTACTCTCTAGATACAGTCCCGGCCTCCCTGAACTCTGCGGAGTCTGCGGAGACCCCAGAGAGTGCGCCTTCCGCGATTCAGGAGATTAATGATCCAGCGAGGTGAAAAGTGCCGGGGAATTATTTCCCAGAATAGGGAACAAAGGGTTGTAGGTTAGGGATTTTTATCTTTCTTCCTTTCTCCTTTTTTTTTTCGCTCCCTTCGACCCCCCCCCTTAAGATCCCACTTTTCGCCAAGCTTCACTCTCCCTCTAAATCTCCCCCGTTCATTCTTCCCTTATATCACTATTTCTATTCTCGCCCCTACTCCTACTCCCCCCCCCTCCCCCCCTCCCCCCATCATTCTCGGCAGAATATAACGCAGAGACGCCATTAAAATTATGAGGTGATCACGAGAGCTAATGTATCTAGCCTGCCGAGCAGTATATATCACTTTCAGGAAAACATCCAGAGACTAAACTTTATCAATGAAGTCAGTCGCCGCTGCAGATTACGTCTGTCAAGATTTTTTCTATCGGCTTTTTTTTTTACCTCTTCTCAATTTCTCCTCCTTTACCCATTAGCCACCGACGCCGTCTCTCTTTCATCCAATCGCTTCACTCTTTTTGTCCCTGTCTTCTGGCTAGGATGTAAACGTCCTCGGCCCTTTATCTCAAGGGTATTATAATTTAGCATCTTATTACTCACGATATAAATCAAAGGGAACCTTAACGGAACTGGCGTAAATCAAAGGAACAAATTTGCATCTCGTATATCGACGGGATCCTTTCAATTGGGCACGTACAATTTATTGCGAATATTATACATCGGCCATATAGCACGAACTTGAGTAACTTGCGAAAAGATACAGTGAAAAAAATATCTCCTTAGGATATATCGTCGATGCGCATTATTTTCATTCTGTACACTTCAGATATTTGGGTTTATTGTACTTCAACGTAACCCACATCTGTCAGTTCGATTTGGGCTTCAATAAGTGTTCGTAGTGCTCTGGAGAATACTGGGAAAATAATTGGACGCTAATGAACGCGTCTTCGTGGTGCACAGCAGGTTATTCGAGGGGCTTGTTCGGTTTGGCCTGATTTCGACAGATTCAGCCCTTTCTGAGGGTTCTACGTCCATGACGATTCTACGATCGGGAAGAAGGTTGGGACGGGAAAGATTCGACAGGAGTTTCCCGGCTGAATTTCAAAAGTGTTACTCCCAATTACGTGCACCGTGAACCGGAAGCTTGGAAGGTTGCGGTATGTTAGGAACAGCGGAAGGATTTTCGTATTGATGGGGCAAGGGGGGGTGTACACCCTCTTTGAACCTCCCCTCAGTGCCCTAAAGCCACTTTCAACCCCTTTCAGCCACGTTTACCCCTTCTTAGCCAATAGGCTTTAAGGATCTTTCTCGTAATAAAGACGACCCTGTTTACAGCTCTTATCATCCCTTAATAGCGAATAATCGTCTGGCAACACCTACCCCTTTTGTCTTCCTCCCTCGATCTGCGACTCGGGCGACTCCTGCGAAATAATCAGGAATCACAGATGAAGCATGAGGAAAATTTAATATTTTTCTCATAAAATATTTTCACGTCTTAATATACACGGTGTACTTGACTTACTACCCTTGGCTTATTCAAATAATTCATCTTTGGTTTTTGCGATATTACCATTTCGTAAAAGGGGTAGACGTGGTATACGTTCTTACTTATCTTAGAGGACCTTTGCTGGTTTAAGAGCCAGGAGGCCACCGATCAATCTTGACGTCACGAGCGCATTAATTCGCAGCGAGGATTGAAAAATATTTTTCATACCCACCGACAAAACATATCTCCCAGGGAGGTTGATGCGCAATCTCACGAAGTACCGTGTTATGACTTGCGGGATCACGACAGTTTCATCCGGTACAGCCATTCGTTCGTTTTGTCGCAGGTTTTACTCCTTCGTTGAGATACGTTATGTTCTGACCTCTTTTTTTTTAATGTATTTATTTTACATTGTAATTTACAGAAAATAGCTAATGCATAGTCCACCCCGAAATACTTGAGTCATTCGTCACACTTTTACAATATTGGCACTGTGTTCCAAAAAAAAAAAAAATTAATACATATGAAAAATGTATATCCAGGACACTTGGAATTCATAACCTTATCGGGAGTTCACTCTATAAAAGTTTAAGGGGCAAGTACTACCCTTCGACTTCACAGGAGATTCATCTTCTTGGCGAATTTCATTTGGTGCACTTGAAGAATGAAAAAAAAAAAAATATTCAACTAAATCTTTCGTAAGTTTGACATTTCCTGAAGAACGCCCAGTCGGGCGTCTCTGTGCAGTTGGGATTTATTATTCTTTTCATGATGTTTTATCGGTTTCGCCCGGGAGCGTAAAAATACGTCAGTCGTCTAGCGTGTGTGCACATAGCTTGGTAGCTTCAGCGTGCAGGGAATGAGGATGAGGCAGAGATCTAGGAACGCCAAGGCCACGAAGAGGAGGGTTTAGGAACCCCTGAGACGTTGTGGATGTAAGACCTTCCTGAAATTCCATGGCGTCAGGGCAGGACGAACGTAACGCGCCCCCCCTGCCCTATCTGGCCTCTTGGAAAGACTGAGGAATTTTCGATGAAATATTCTTAACCTTATACACCGAACCGGCAGTCCTGTTTGCGTAGCGAACGGGTAACGGAATTTTTATTCTACCGAAAGCGGCTTTTCACGCGAAATACATTTACGTCTGCAAATAGCCTTCGGGCGGAGTCTCATATCGTTTCTGTCACTCTTGCATTTACTTACTGACGTATGACGTCTTCGAGGTCCTCGACGTCTGCTAGATTCCCACTGGGTCTGTATGACTAGGAGAAAAAAAAAAATGGAGCCGAAAAAAAATTTGAAAGAATATTTTTTTTTCTAACGTGTCAAATTTTTTGGGGAATTTTCTAAATTTTTGTTAAAAATACAAACGTCAGTTGACGATTGACCCGAGGATAAGTCGAGTGGTCACGCAATTGCCATTCTTCAGTCTTAGATGAGAAAGTGGATGAAATCTCGGACCTTTCGGTGGGATCATCCCTTATTATCCTCAAGGGGAAATTGCCAGTTCATCCAGTACGAGTCGTCTGACGGGGATAACTTTCGCGAAAAGTTTAGAGGGTCGTCTACCCGCGACCGAAGGTTAATGTCGGTGCCGTTCACGGTGGCAAAATTCAAATTGGATTCTGCAGTTTTACCGTAACCGTTTTAGCGCCACCTCATACTCGTCGCCTGTAAACGAGAACTCGCGAAACGTGTCCCCAACCCGGAAGATTCACTTTACGGAATGGCAGTCTGAGAACCGAGTCAACCCTGAATGGAGGACGCTGAAGTGTAGAGAAGTGGACGAGGATAGGGGGAGACGAGTGGGAGAGGAAAGAGAGAGAGGGAGGATCTGTCAAAGTTCTCTAGAAAATTGAAGTCGAAAAGTCATTGAAAAGATATCCGGCAGAGTATTTACTGAACCTAAAAATTCTCTTCGTATCGGTGGTTCGTATTACAATTTGTCCGGAAGTAACGAAAATCTTCGTGGTCGCGCCCGTGAGACCATTTGATAGATTTGTGGTTCGTAGCCACCCAGTTACTTCACGCTTTTACGTATCCTGCTTAACATTCGAAAAGGGTAAAAGATTCTCAGGGCAGTATAGGAAGTTTAACTCTGCTTCTATAAATTCCTCAAGTCCGAATCGCACGTGTTTATCATACCCATAGCTCCTGTATATAATCGTCCTTAAGGTCCCATTTATGTTCCGAAAGTATATAAAGATTGGTCTGCATTTTACGAGTCTTATCATTATATTTCACGGTAATAACGGGACATCACCAGATCGTGATTATTTTCGTAACATACATAAATATATCTATATATACATCGAAGAGGGAGATGTATGGGAAGTAGGAAAAAATGACGCAGTAATCAGCGAGAAATTCGATGGCGCCAGTTGTGACGGATTGCCCCTCGCGGCATGGAAGCGTACACGCGAAACAGACAGCGATATATTTTACATATTCGTTTATGCAAATGGCCACTTCCCTGGAATCGTTTCGCGCTCGCCGCAGCACTCCGATCCTCTCGATCCACCCCCCCCCCCCCCTCCCCTTGGTCCTCCTCTCGGGTTTTCGTGCAATCGACAAAAAATGGAGAGAACAACACGGTGAAAAAATCACGCTCGAAAAATCCTGCCGGAAATAACGACTGGGATTTTTTTTCAGTCATTCGGTAACGTCCGAGCGCAGTAGTAAAAACCCCCTGTGGTCGTACAGGCTTCTGTAAAGTGTATAGGGATAGCCGAGAAGAGCCTTCTCGTTAGCATGACAAAGCAGAGCCTCCGCGTATTTGCCTTCCCTTATCGCGAATACGTCGTAAATCATGCTCGTCTAGTTTAGTGGGCACTCAATGGTTTGTAGCCGCGAAAGCCCTTCTGGACCAAAAGGGTTGCGAAGGGACTGAAGTATCCGGTTGAAGATCGTCTTTCCGTGGACGCCAAGTCTACGGATTCACAATGTAATTCTTCTCGGATTTTTCATGACGAATAAAACTTGGATCGAGGTTCAGTTTACTTGATGAAAGAGGAAATGATTTTTTAAATATTTTTATTTAGTCTCTGTGTATCTCATTGTTGGGATAACTTTATTTTTGTATTTTGAAGGAAAAATTTAAAGGTGCACTCTTACTTGTCTGGATGCTACGTCGAGGACATTCGACGCGTCGTACCAAAGGGGTTTCAGGATAATGGAAGGATGCGTTCACCGAGTGGGATAAACTTCCGGCCCAAGTGGAAAAACGTGTTTTTCAGACTATATATATTACCAGAAGCGTCAGTGAAAACGACAAGTCTAGTGAACGACGCAGACCGTCGCTACGCATCCCGTTTGGGGTTTGGTGACGGAAGTCATATTTTGTGCCGTGAAATTGTTTAGCTTTTCTTTTGACTTGTTGCTTTTTTTCTTCGGCCTCGATACATCCGGTATTTTTTGTCAAGACTCGAAAATTTCTTTTTGTATCTATCTCGCTTATTATGTTTGCTGAGTAATGTTTTTATCACTTTTTTTTTTTTTCGAAGACCAGTCGATTCGGTGTACGAGTGACGCTTTGAGAGAAACCATTAATGGGAAACGATGGAGTTTTCGTATCGCTCGGGTTTTTTTTTCGACGCCGCTGCAGATACACTGCGGAAGCGTCGATGCATAAATTCATAAAAGTTCAGCAAAGAATAACTCTGTCCTTGCGTTCGAAAATGAGTTATCGGCTTGTAGGTATGCTGGAATTATTTTCGAATAAATAACAGAAAAAAACCACCCTTAGGCGGCAATCGAACGTAAAGAATAAATAAGATAAAATACGAATTTCGTACTATTGCATAAATCGAGATTAAAAAAAAATTTTTCTTTAGATTAAGAGTCTCGGGTTGTCAAAGAAAAAATAAAACTCAAATTTCTTTCCTGTCCTGGGTACGATTTCTTTGATAGGATTATTCCCATGAATATCAGCCCTCAGCCTAAAATCCGTTATGGAATATATAAGCCCTTGAATATATTGCTACTTAATAGACGTTTAGAAGTAATCTTTAAAAAAAATAATCTTAGCAAAAGAAGCCTTATTATTGTCACTGGCACGGGTATAACATAATCGAAAGAAGGAGGGTGCGCCTGAAAAATAATTTTTCCTCGACAAAAGAAAGATCACCCTTAAAGAAGTAGAATCGTTTATAAAGGGAACGTAGAAATTTTAAATCCGCCCAAGGGTGAACAGCCCAAGGACTGGTAGTAAGACTGAGAGACTGCTGGTGCCACGGTAAGGGGGAGCCAGCTAAGACTTAACCCTTATGTTAAGTTTATGAGCGGGCAGCTAGGGGGTAGAAGTTTGGGAGCCCTCTAGTTCCAGGGTAGTTCCTTGCTACTAAGGCTCCAAGGATAGCGGGGGTTAAGCTCGTGTAAGCCGCTAGCAAAATTATGAGAGGGATAATGTTGGCGCACTGTGGATGTTTTCTACGGAGATATGCCGGGAATGTGGTTCACTATGGTTTTTCTTCCGAAGCTAGTTTTAACCTACGTACATGTATAGTACGTTCAACGAGAGGGACGTAGCAAAGGGGAAGATAGAGGAAGAGAAAAGATCCCTATTAGATTTTCAAAAAAAGCGTACGGGCGGTATGCATTCTCTTTAGGGAATTTTCGAATCGGCTGAAACATCCTGTAGAAATGGCAAAGAGAACGGTAGTTCACGGAAGGGTAACGTTGGAAGGGCTGAGTCGCTTGCTGTTTTTTATTTTTACTTCCACCCTACGCTTTTTATCAACTTGTAAGAAACTGCCTTCGCTCGATCGAGCTTTCTCTATATCTCCTTTTTAAAGAAGGAAACATACCGTCTATAGAGATTTATATGAATCATCCCCCCCCCCCCCTCCATTTCAGGCATTGAAATAACTTCAATACTCTTATGTAATTACCCACGCACCATAGAATACCGTTCAACCATATAAAGGGTGACTCGATTCTACAGCATTGATACAAGGTAAGCCATGCTGGGTTAATTCAAAATAGCCGCAAAAATTGACAATAACCGAAGAAACGAAGTTCCATTGTCAAGGAGCTCGTTTAAAATCCCGACCAACCCACCTGGTCTCAGCATTCATATTACACGTGTCTATACGAAGGCAAAGGGGGACGCGGGCAGTGCAAAGTCACGGTTCGTTAAACTATCGAGCTCGACTATTCTATGGAATTGTAAAGTAGGGGTAGTTTTCTTTCACTGAAAATCGATAACGTATCGATTGGAAATACGATTTGTCCCACCTGTCCCGAATTACACTTTGCTCCTGACCGTTATCGCCCATTAAGGTTGTCCTTCCTTTAAGTTACTACACACCAAGAACATCCTGAGGTCCTATTGAGGTCGGCAGGTTTAACGAGGGTGGGAGACATTTTAACCGTAATTAAGGTAGAGAATGGCGGTGCTCCCGGAGGCGTAAATCCGGCAACTCGAAAAAAAAAAAAGTGCTAATTCAGGCGATAACGCGAACATCATTCTGAGCCAAACATGGCCTGACACGACCAATCACCAATCAATTACATTCCCCAATCATTGCGCGATTACCTGGCTCGCTGGACGCGAAATCGTTCTCATATAAATCACACGACAGCTTCGGTCGAAGGGAGGGTCCATGAAGGGGGAGGAGGGGGGGGGGATGAATGCTGGAGGAATGGAAGCTGCGGGATACACTGCGATGCCTTCTACCCTGTGTCTATACATATATATATATAGCATTTGGTACTCTTCCTCCCCTCTCCTCTTCCCCTCTCTTGCTTTCCTTGTCCATTGACGGCCCGTCAGGCCCAGATGTTACCCTAATTCCCTATCCCCGTATTCTCACCCACCCCTCGCAACTACCCTACTTTAAATTCGCTTCTACCTTCCTTTTTCATGTTTCCGGTACCAGCTTAGCCGACCCGACGAAAGTGAATCGTACGTGCATTGTATCGTTACGAGCTATTGAATTATTTCAGAAGCCATCGCGGACATACAGGCCGATTCCCTTTGTCATACTCTGTGGAAAGAATACATTGTCGATTAAATCAATGTCAACAATCCTCTAATCCCTTGACTGCGGGGTTCCGAAGTTTGCTTGAAATTTCTAGTCGGTTTATTTTCTTGCTGGTGAAGCCTCTGGGGCTTTTTTAAACGGGTGCCAACGGAACGCTGTGAAAATTTCTGGACAGCTTGATAAATGTCATTTTTTGATACTAGTCGAAATACTCGATGGGTCTGCAAAACAGAGGAACAGCTAGATCGACGACGAATGAGTATACACGTATCCTCTCAAAGGACCACTTTTCTATGCCAGTGTGATTTTCAATGGATTCGTACGTTATATTTATATATATAAGCTATCTGTATGCGTCCCTCGCGTTACCTGGGGGAATCGATCGGCCGAGCCGGATGATGCGTCCAGCAAATTACAGTTGTTCGTCACACAGCTAACTACAGACTGTACTCTGGGTAGTAAAATTATGATATAAAAGAGAGAAAGAGCGAGAGCGAGAGAGAGAGAGAGGAAGAGAGAACTGTTGGAAATAGCATTGAGAAGTATAAGGAAGGGGTTGAAGGGTTTACACGTGGGAAAAACAGTAAGTAACACTATGGACGCTCCGAGCGTCCCGACGCTCGTCGACTGGCTACGATCTCGCTAGAGTCGGCGCATCGTCAAATAACATTAATTGAATATTCATGGAGAAGGATTTGCATGAATTTTTGTTGCCAACCACGATGCACCCGATACGTATTTGCAGCGTGTCATGTTTGTCCAGTTGTAAATGTCATTTGCGACGGGATTATGCCGTTTAACATAAATCCTTACGGCTTGGCAAACAGTAGTTACGCGTTCCCGGTCATTCCTCTCGTAATTCGACAATAGTGACTTACAATCAATCACTAGGAGGATTACGAATGACAACAGCATCGTATACGGAGTCATAAGTCTCGCGAGTGTAGGCAATAGGAAAAATCGTAAGAATATTGGATTTGAGGAATCCGGTAGGAAGGAATGATTTTACAGGCCTATAAGGTGTTTACCTATTGCGGGTTATGAGACAGCCAGTAGACAGGGGAGCGGCACCCTTTTATCTTTCAGATAAGAAGTCATCGAATTGGTATCGATTTAGCTCGGCTCTATTGGGCTTCGCAGGGAATTCGACAGTGACGCTCGGGTTATATCGGCTATAGGGACGCTAGTTCATCTTCCTTATTTGTTGAATTCTGTGTCGGTTCTGTATCAGCCCTAAAGCAATCTTATACTCTACCCTTCGCTACCTCGTCATATAATCTATTTCAATTTTCAACTGTTCGCAAGCTCCCCCGACAAAGGTATTCGGAATATTAGATTACCCGAGAAATTCGCGTTGTTCCCTGCTTTTAAAGCTTCGTTCCGTGAATCGCAATGGGGACCCCTTCATCCATCCTTTTTCATCTAGAAACCCTCTTATACCCTGTCACATCTCCTTCCTCAAGTAAAAGCCAATGTCGATTTACCAAGTCCAAGGTTGGCCTTAGCTCTACGAGAGAATCGCTTGAATGCCTGTATCGGGGATTCGAAACGTGGGGTTGGATCGAAGCTGGGATTCGTCCCTGTCTAAGGGTGGCTGCCGGCACGCTTTTTTACCCCCTTAGTCGGACTATCGTTGATTCCGAGGTAAAGAAGCTCCAATTTTCTTTGGGTGCAAGGGGAAGGAAAATGCCTACGACTATCAGCGCTTATTTACTCTGGTTTTTATTTAAATTTTACTTCCGGGTGTGATTTTTCTTCCGTCTCTTTTCCTCGTCGTATCTTATGGAGCAGAAGAGATCGAAGTGCAGCGAATACTTGACTGATTTTTAGCGTAGGGATTTTTCATTGTGAATAAGGGGTGAAATTTTTGATTATAATTTAAAATTTTTTTTCGAGCGGACTGTAAGAATATTGTTCCTTGGAAAATGTACTGATGGCAACTGCAATAGGACTGGGTCAGACAACTACCCTATATCTGAAAGCTTTCAAGGATCAATATTTTATCGTCACGACTCAAACCATGCGATCATCCCTTAATGACGGCCCGTGTACTTCCATCTGTTTTGGCAAGTGAAAACGGTCGTCCTGACGCGATGGGCCGAATACCTTTAGGGCTTTATACGTCGAGTACAAACATCTTTGTTCGTAGTCCCTTGGTGGCCGAAGGAAAGTCCTTTCAGAGAGAACTCGTGAAATTTTCTTTTGCAAAGGAGGGTTAATGAATGGCAGATAGGATAAGGGCGGCCATTAGCGACATTGAAAACAACTCACTCTCCCTTTGCCCTTCTACATCCCCTACGTTCCTGTGGACAAACATGTACGATTTGGGATATACAATCAGGAAGATTTCAGGTACAATTTACTCCTTGATTAAAGGTAAATGAGATTGAGGGAACGAAGGGCAGTAACTAAAATTATAATAGATGTTCGGATTATTTTTTTTTTGTAATTTAATATATTTTTTTCAACCCTTATCGAGATACAGCTATTAGATTCGTTGTACGTACGTAATTAGATTTTGCAAATATTTTTATCCTAAAAGCTCTACCTGAACGTAAAAATTGAGCTTTGGGTTATTTGCTTAGGCGTAAGGGAGAAATTTAGATCCTGTGTTCCGTTTGAGAAACTCGGGACTAAAGTGAGCAAGCGAATGATTCCATCGATCGATCTTCCAATGTTCTATGTAAGGTGCTGATAAGTAAATTTGTACATTGCAGGACTGCGATAGAGTGGTTTAACTAGTGCACCTAAACTGGAAAAAAAAAATTTTGGAAGAATTGAAAGCAGCACCGGCTTTCAAAGGCATTCATTATTTACCAGATACAGACTGATAGTAGTGTTCGGGATTGATAAATTATCTCCATGAAAAATGTAAAACCGTGCGCAGTCTCCGGTCATTTTGATGAATTTCCCTGGATTGGTGCACTCCATATAAATCTAGCATGTTCCGGGTCAGCTGTCGGACAACTCAACGAAATAGCACCAGTACTTGCTGATGCATCCCCTATTTTTACGTAACGTGACTCGATAATTAAACCCGAGGTTTTTTTTGTCAATTTTGAAAATTTTGTGAATTTACACGATTTCTCTAGCACACTTTTATATGACGAATTTTAAATCCTTTGACTTTGTCGGATGAAGTATTGGTAATAAACGTGGGATTATTTGTTTTTATTACGAGGAATAGAGAGATATCTCTAAATATCTGTATATGTAATGAAGAGGACTGCCGGGATCGAGAAGCTTGATTTATAAGAGCGCATCCCGTAATAGCGGAACGCGTTAATGGCTATAGGTAATTTGTATAAATTGCCTGTGAATTTATGATCTCACGATACTGCATATGTATATCAGTATCTGAAAAGACCCGAGGAATAAACGAAATTTCGCAGGCTCGTATAGTCAGGTAATTTTATTTTTCATGGGAATGGAAATCCTGCGTACATGTGGAGACTCCGTATAGAAAATTTCGTTACACGTGCAGAAGCAGACTTTTTTTTTCCAGAATAGACAGAATTACGTTAAAAAAATATTCATGAAATACGTATCGTTCAGAATGTAATTTCATAAAATTCCCTGCCGACGCAAGACAAAAAGAAATTCACGGAAAATCCGTTACAATTATTTTCTAGTATCAACTTGGAAAAAAATTGATTATACATAAATCGAGTTTAGATTTTAATTAAATTTATCTGTTATTCACACATTTTTTTTTTTATATAATTAGGATTATTTCAATATAATCAACACGGTACGGTTTACACGCTTGTTTCATAACGTACACTTAACGCAAGGCTAAAACCCTAATCAATTTCAATTTAATGTTTCGAAGGGTCGCGCGGGCTAATGATAAACGGGATGTCGTTATGGTCGTACAGATGACCGAGTATTTTCCTCGTGATAACCATAGATTCAATATTCAAATATTGAAATTCATCTAAAATTAATTTTCAGAGATTGTTTAGCACCTGGTAAATCTCACTGAAATATATCGAAGCCCCGTAGCTCCGAATACGGCGAACAATTAATTATTGCCAGTTTTAATAAACAACATACATTTCATCGATTCCCCCTTTCCACCTTATTTCTCGATTGAATAAATATTTTATTAGATATCAAATTACCCGCTCTCTCTTATCAAATAAAACGTGCACAGTGATCCGCAAGCGTAAGACAGACTCTGATAAGCAAGTAAATAACTTCACAGGAAATGCAGGTGAGTTAGCTCGTTTGTGCAATTAAGGCTAACGTCCACCTAGCGATAAATAACTCAACGATCCTGTTTCTAATCTAATTTCCATTTATAACGACGACCCGACCCGACCTGCCTTGCCTCACCTCGTAGCGTCGGAGGGCGTCACGGCGCCAAATTACCGTAGCGACCCTCAAAATTAATGCGATGCCTTGCCAGTAGAACCGACGCCGACGCCTAGTTCGTATAGTCAACGTCGACGGGCAAATGCGAAAGTCCGCACACGCTAAGATCGCTACTAAACTCTCAGTATTTCTCTATAATTAAATTCTCCGAGGAATACATATGTAACCATGGGGGTACATACGAACTAGATACTCCAGAATTAGAAGCCAGAAATTCAAGTGCCGACGAAATCAGAAAAACAATTTTTTTCTCCTGTCCGCCTCGATAAAATCCCCAGAAAAACACTTCTAGTTTCACGTGTACGGAATTTCAGGAAAAAAAAAGAAAAGATATTTTGTTTTTCCTACGGTGCTTATAACACCCTGTTAACTCGTTTAACCAAAAAGCACATCGCGACGCGAACGCGCGGAATAGTGAAAAGCTCGCGAACCGTAATCGTATACGTAATAGAAACTTGCGATAATGAGAGGAACAAAAAAAAATACACAAGGGCGGCGCTGCTCATTAAAATAGTTAAGCTCCATTAGGGGTGTATCGTGATCCACCCCTTGATACTGTGGCACCACGCTATTGAAGCTTCCAGCCCTTGCTATACTACAATCTACATCTATAATAGGACTGTATATGCAGATAAGTTAGTACGGTATAGACCGTGTATATCCTATACTGCATTACGTATAACTTTGGCGTAACTGGATTTTCCCTGCTATATTACATTCCAGCTGTCCGTAAAAGGTATACTTTTTCGATGACCTAATCAGCTGCCAGCTAGAAGCCTAAGGACTGTCGAGTTCTCCTATTGCAAATACAGTACAATCGGTTCCATCGAGAACACATGGAACCAGTATCCCTTCTCTTTTCTTCTCTTGGGAATAAACAGTTCTATGGAACAGTCCGTTCTTCACGCTTGTGGCTTCCCGAGCTTTAATCGATCGTTTGATTGCTGGCTAAGTAACACAATGGCCAACTGGTCTTATGAACGAACTATAGCTATCTGGCTAGTAGAGATTGTTATTATAGCCGGAGTTGGCTTGCTCGAGTTATCGGGTAGTGTTTTTGTGCGACAGGCTGCACCCAAGCAAGAGATAAGCTAAGTGAAACTGTGTATGCACTTTGCACACAGTACTACCCTCTTCGCAATTCCACGGTCTCCATATACCACCTCATTCAAGAGTACTTATCAGTGGCTGTTACTGAGAGTGTCGAACCTCATATTTTGTTGATAGATGTTATATTAGATAGGATATATATGTATGTATATGAATTTATCACCTCCTGAATGTTCATAGATAACGTTTTGTGGTTATCTTCGGTGGTTAACCCGAACCAAAGCTAAATCTAGCATAATGGGAAACAGGACCGGAAATGTAAATTGAAGCGATGAAAATTCCGGAAGTGGGTGATGATCGATCCTTCTTCGTACGTGACACTATGAAAATTTTTGATGAATTGGCTAAAGGTTCACGGTGGGTAGTCATTACTTTAATGTATGGGTATGCTAAGTACCTTTCAGGACTTTGCTTATATTATACAAGGGTTTTGTTGAAACGGGACCCTCTGAATTTTACAATAGGACCGATTCGAAGGGTCGTCGGCGTTTGTAGACCGTTGTAAGCCATTTGTATTATTTCGTCCTACCCGTTCGAGTGTGGTCATGTTATTTCGTGGAATTGAACACTTGGCTTTTACTTACCGAGAGAACTACTTTTCGATGCACCATTCAGAAGGTCAAAGGGAGAGAGCGACTGAACGAGAGAGAGGGCGAGTAAGCCAGCGAGCTTTGACTATAAAACGTCGCCCCTTTCGAATAAGGCTGTGCTTGCGCGAATTTGAATAAAAATGCTTTAAAGCCCGTTCCCATCATGCCACTCTTGAGCGTTTAGCGCATTCAAAGTGGGTAGCTTCGTTGAAAGTCCTTGGGGAAAAAGAAGTTCTCCTCCTTGAAGCTCTCTTGCGAATATCCAAAAAGAGAGAGAGGGGGACAGAGAGAGGGGGGGGAGGAGGAGGAGAGTATGTGGGACCTAGGTGTGAAAGAGATAGACCGATTATCAGGGATGATAATTCAAATGATTAAAGTCAATTCAAAAATTGAAATTTTTTGTTACGACTTGTCACGTGTGTGACGAGCTTAATTTACTTTCTGCCGAGTATGTCAAGTTCGAGCTTACGGCCTGTTAAGCTCAGGCAACTTTCTGTGGGCCGAGTGGTTGCTTCTACTACCCTCCCTCATTGTCCCTGAAACTCTCGAGCCAGCCTATTTTCCTGAAACGTGAAAAGCTGTCGTTTCCCACCCCGCTTACTCTCATTCCCGCCCCCTCTTCTCACTGCTCCTTGTCCTTCTCGTTCCCCTACATTGCGCTTACTATATACCTCATCTCTCTACTATATACCTCTCACCTCACCGTACTTTTCCTCACTTCACTCAATTCACATACGATGATCCCGCTTAATTACGCGAACCTTATTAGCACCTTGGTACTGCGTGTAGCCTATTTCCATGAAGGCCAAACTAATCCTCTATACATATACATATATCTGTCTGTGCACTCCTTTCCTATGTACTTGACGTCACTTCCGTTCGATTCGACACTGATTCACCTGTCCCCAATGGTTAATTAAGCTTTAAGCAACTATAGGACCCTAAACTGATCATTAGGATGGTCCTTCCTTAAGGCCCATACTTCCTTTGAGCTTTCTCAGTTGTCAGGAGTCTGCTTGAGGGGTCCGCGTAGCTATACCTAACCCTTGACATCCATAATCAATAACGGAGAACTTTCTCGGGGAAAAATTATGCGAACTAAATTCGGGTAGTCTGGCACGAAAATCGAGACAGAGGAAACTGATTTAAAGTTCGAGCGGAGGTCGAAATTGCTGGAGGTGTCTGAGCGTCGAGAGTGTGTGAAAGTCTGGAGAATACTGAAGAACATTCGAGGGAGAAAGAATGGTGGGGCGGGGGGAGGGGGGGAAGAGATAGAGAGAGAAAGAGAAAGAGAGAAGAACGCGCCGTGCCAATTACAAACCGTTAATTATCAACATTCCTGCTGAAGCCAGCGAGCTTTATAATTTGGCCTCCGCTTTTCTCTATCGATATCTTCAAGTTGCGATCTTACCTCTTGGCACCTTCTCGGCAGCTCTCGGCGAACTCATCGGTCTGGTTAAACACGAAATTAAGAAAGTTCTCGGTATCGCGTCGAATTACGAAATCAGAAGATCCTTTAGAATTATTAGAGAACTTAATTACGCGGTGGAATAAATTTTTCGTTATAAAAATTCATAATGCAAATCAGACTCTCGAGCAAGTTATTGTCACGCACATGTAAATAAGGTGCGATATATGTACGTATGTATAAGGAAACGCGGAAAATCTCTAGCTTCACCCACGTGTTCGTGAGCTTCCGAGATCAAATACAAAATACATTAGCTGGATACATAACGAAAAGCTACATACGTCAGCCGCGCCGGAGCCACCGGTTAATCCATTGCGAAAACATAAATCGTGAAGGTTGTGACAATGAATCAGCGCCATGTTGCATTACTACTTCGAATAATTAAACTCAATGCACTCTCGTTGCCAGTTTGGC
The DNA here is from genome assembly GCA_030142285.1 of Calameuta idolon. NCBI lineage: Eukaryota > Metazoa > Arthropoda > Insecta > Hymenoptera > Cephidae > Calameuta > Calameuta idolon. Next base: position 1,302,482 of record JARQSV010000638.1, read on the forward strand.
TGCTTGCATATAGCTGATAAATATATATATATATATATATATATATATATATTTATGTATAATACTATATATACTATTCACGTAATACGCGAGTGCTGTTTTCGCCATGTTAAATCACGCGACATCGATTTTAAACGCTATAGAACATATAAGATTTTCCGAAATCGAATATCGGATTCATATCAGAAACTTACTTTTTGCCAAAATTCTTAACTCCGTTTGAACCAGTGACGCGAAGGAAATAACCGGAAAGTTTAGGGTCGGTTCTGAGAAATATTGCTAAATTATTAGCTGTGGTTGATCTTTGCTGCTGTCAGAGTCCTGGGGTTCAAGAAGGATGAAGAGTACACTAGGGGGTTCAAGAAGGAGGGAGGAATAAGGAAGACTGAGAAGATCGAGCGCGGTTAGGTCCTGGGAGGTGAGGCTGATGTTGAAATAAAACATGAGCCACGAGGAACCTTCGTGATATCTATGGCCTTATCAGCAATGTAAAGTGGTCAATGGAGAGCGAAAGTGCCGAGTACTGCCGAGCTTTCCCAAAGCTAAACGAGCTTCCACGAGATATTCAGCATCAGGCGAGGCAGGCGCGGACCCCGTTAAATGAGGCGTCCAGTGACGCAGAGGGGGGAGGAGTTCATCAGAAAATTCAAAAACCGCCCATAAATACATTCTCGTTTTTGACTTTTCCCTTACGCAATACGACACGAGGCTTTTTAATGTCACAGCGTCGCGACGCCTCAATGTCTCTCGATAAACGTTCGAGATATTAATTAGCACACAGCACATTGGCTTCTATCAAGGTCAATTGTACGATTAGGATTGTCATGTAAAGATTTTTGAAAATTTTCATGTCCAATGCTTAATAGATTTTTTTGAATGTCGAATTGATTTTAATAGGGGGTTTTTTTTTTCCTAACAGCAGCCAACGTGTTTCTGGTACGTGCGATCGTCGGAAAGCTTGCTTTGCTAGGATTGGCAGCACTGGTACTTCGTAGCACAGCAGCAGCCTCTTCCAACAACGTCAGTGGCTCCTTTAGTGGCTCATTCTACTATCCGCAGTGTTGGTATGTGTTGCGTGCTTTTAATTCAGGAAAATAACGAGGCCGTATTTCACGAAAGAAAAGGGCAAACAGGCGCCTCCCTTTTCTGGCGGAAGCTTTAACGAGGATATTAAAGTATTTCTTCCTTACCGCTGTAACGGCTGAATCATAGCTATTACTAAATGCTCAAGAGGAACTGCATTAATGGCCTTTATTTCAAAAATGCATCAGATATGAAAAAAATAAAAAAAAGAAATAGGATAACGTGCATCGCGAGAGAGCTTACTATATGTAGCTCTTCACTCTCAAACTGGACTCTCTGAACGCTTCGGAGGAAGTCTCACACTGGGATAAAAGCTTCTGCTCGCAGGAGGCTTGCTGGCAAAATAAAAGACTCGGAATTTCAGTGAACATAGGCGTAGGCCTCATCCTTTAGAGAAGGTAGCGTCAAGTGCAAGCCATTGTTGGAAAATCTGGGTCAACCAGTCGTTGCAATTCCGGCATACGAAGACGACATTCTGTAAGGCTTTTTTCGCGCTAATATTCTGTCAACACGTGAAACTCACGTTTTTCCATCGACACTAATCCTACCATTTCTCTCTCTCTCTCTCTCTCTCTCTCTCTCTATATATATATATATATCCTTTGTATGTCCTGCCCACCACCTTTTCATTGTTCTAACCGCGAACAGTGGTCACTATGGAATTTCCTATTGCTTCACAGAACTTCCTAACGGGATCGTTATAGTTTCCCATGCATTGGACAATATTCTGTATTCGTGCTTCGCGGGCCATGGAATATATATATATTTAAATAAAGAGAGAGAATCTGTAGAACTGGAGAACTGGGATGGCATTTCAAAGACTTTGCCTATAGAAAATTAGTTGAATTTACCCGGATAGCGTAAATTCTCGACTGTACCCGGAATTTCATCGAAGATTGTCTTAATTCTTGAATAAGCTAAGATTTATCATTCGCCTTTCACATCCACAGTGGATCACCTTTTAGAAAGCATATTGCTTGAATTTTCTAGAGCCGAGCAAGATTCGAAGAAGCAGAGTGACAATAGGGAGTCGATGGAGGTGAAAGTATATTATCTTGACAAAGAGTACAGGATTTCCTAGAGAATCCGTAGAATGCATCCTTTTACATTGACTTTAGCGGAATCTGTTATCGCCTTCTTCATCCCTTAAATACTCTAACGTTACGCGACGTGCGTTAATTAATTTTTTTAAATTAAGATTTTTGGTTTCTTAAATTCAATCTGCTATATACATATAGATTTACAAAGTTAGCATTAAAACTAGAGCTATGTCTGGACGTCTGGCAGAGCCTTCCAATGACGTTATCAGGAGTCTGATTACAATGATTTCCCCATGACGCAGTTATTGCGATAGGAATGAAAATTTCGAAAGTTCATTTTTTTTTACCTTGTCATAAGGTATCGTGTACTTAAGTCTTGGTAGATATTGTTCAGTAAAACTCTACTTGGAAAAGGGCCCATTAATAATACTTTTCCCGGACGGTGTAATCGGGCTCATATTACACCCGGCATAATCCTACGGTACTTAATTTGCCAGCCTTTATGTGTATTATTTATGGGTTTGTAATCTGGCCGGGACCAAAAAGCTGTGAATATTTTCCGCCGAAACGCCTTGCCTGTACTTCGACTTAGACGCCACGCGTCGTAGACGCTTTCTCTTCTCTTTTTTTTTTTCTCACTCGTCGGCTCTTCCGTGCCGGAGGGTTGATTATAGAATCGCGCTTTATCACATTTTCCCGGGGAAATGAGGAACGAATGAGGAAATAAAGTGGCCGGAAAGGGAGGTACGGGAACCTGCTGGCAGTAGCTGCAGGGTGATGCAGAGGGGTTGCGGACTGAGTTCAAATTGAAACGCATAATGGTTGGTGAGATTTCGAATGGAAGAAATTGGTTTGGAAATTTTTTTTTACGCTCCTCCTTCCTACTAAACCTCCCTTTCCCACCCTCTCAGTAGGCTATACTCGGGTATTATTAAGCTACAGTTGGGTGGGGACCTGTCTCGTGGAACTTGTTCCTCGGAAACAAAGAGTTCCGACCGCCTTTAGATGGCGAACGAGCACTTTTCCCAGCATCGATAATTTTTTCCTCTCGAATCTTCTCGCGCGCATCGCCTTGTCGATGATCAAAGAGTTATTAATCTTTTATGCGGCTGACTACAAAAGAAATAATTGGTTGGCCTTTTAGGCCCGGGTGACACTCGATTGCCAATGAAATTTAATAACGGTCCACTCACCCTCGCCTTTCGTTTCTTCCCTCTTTTTTTTCCCCCCATCCACCCCTTTGGACTCCGTCTGCATCGACGACCCTCCCTTCACTCGTCGATAACTTCGTCGGAACCCTGCTTCACTGGCTCAGCTTCACTCTGTAAATAGGGACGCCGAACAGGCGTCCACGCGACGCCTCTCTCTGCTCGTCCTGATCTGACGTGAAATCGCTTTAGGGTCTCGAGAGCGTAAAAGTAACAAGTCCACGCGCCGGAAACGGGGTATAAAAATTGGCACGAGTATAGGTCGTATCAGAGGGCGTCGTAGGAGCGTCGCGACGCTGCTTCTCCTCGCGCGGCATCTACCCTCGCTCATCGATCCCATCGTATACTTCATCGGAGCTCCTCCTCTTCGAGGAAAATAGATCCTCGCCCTAAGGGTTGTTATTACACGCGATATTGTCTTCCGGCACGGGTGTTTTATCCGAACGTGAAAATTTGCGAATAAGGAGGAAGGGTAGTTTTCAGGATTTTTCTAAGGGTTGGTATACGACGTCGAAGTGGATGCAGGGGCAAACTCCTGGAAAGCATGAGGCTTCCGGAAAGAGGGCAGGGTTGGCTTTGAGCGAGGATTTTTAAATTCCGTACAATATATCGCCGACCTGCGTCGTTTCCAAAGAAAAATGCTCGGGACTCGTATTAATAACGCTAAGTTTCGAGATATCATTTGACGGGACATTTATATTAAATGGAAGAGAAAATATTAACCATTTATATAACTGGCTGCATGGGACCGGTTGAGTTTGCGTGGGAGCTGAAGTCGCGCAAAGGGTGGCCTCCCAGTAGGGGGGCTGGTGTTACTCGAATAAGAGTGTCTACACTCGAGGAGACAAGGGAGTGACTTAAAGCCATCTTCAAAGCCGCCTTGGAACTGGGTCAGGCTCGTTAGTCGTGCGATTGATTTACAGCTTCACACTCGTTCCTTCCATCTTCTTATTCTTTTATTCTCTTCCCCCCCCACTTTTTATTTCCATCGAAAATCCTGTCAAAAAAAAATTCCCTTTAACTTCTCCAACCTCTCTCGAGTAACTTTTCCAGTCGGGGGATGAAAAAAAATATTAAGGGTGTTTGATACTGTACACCTCCTTCGTCACGCGACTCTACCCTCCCCCCTCCCTCGTTCATCTTTCCTTTCATAAAATGTCCAACCTGAATTGTACCCCGCCCCCTTCCCACCCGTTTTGCATTGAAAGCTCTCAAAAGCTTCCCTAACCCTGTGGAGGTGAGAGATAAGGCCGGCAGGCCCAGAGCGATAAGCGTTTAGGGCCTTCAGAAATGTTTCTTGAAGCCGACCGCGGTTAACCCAACAACCATTCTCAAAAACTTTACGCTATCAATGGACGGACAATCTTCTTTCTTGTTCATTCTATTTTATCTTCTTTCTATCCATCATTCGTTTCCTGTCTCATGGAGTCCTGCAAGATTGTGCCATTTCAGAGAGAGCCCATTCTCGTGGACCGCGAGACCCGAATGAATATCGTGACTTTTCCTGTCTCGTGGGACGAGTTCGGCGTGGTGGAAAAAGAAAAAATCCACAAGAAACGATAGCAGGAAAAAGGCGTAAGAAAAAAAAAAAAGAGACAGATTCAAAGCTTCGGTCTCCAGTTCTTGCGTTCCCAAGGTCCTTGGCCTCTAAAGATATATAGGTTCTTTTTCTTTTGCAAAAGACGGGGAGGATGGAAATCACCGTTGGTCCTGAAATACAGACTGCTCCATATCTCAATGGAAACGGCGTTCTTGTGTAGCGAATCTATCGCGATCGACACACAGCTCGAGGGCTGCCACGTGTAAAGAGTGCAGTAAGCGTTCGAGGCACGTACCAAGTATAACTTTAAAGTAGCCGCTATTAATATGGGGTGAAGTCATTTTTCATTTGAGCTTGGTCCGGGTATATCCTGGGTATCGGGGCGTCCAGTCGCAGGAGAGATGGGAAAACCCGTTTCTCGAATATCTCCGATTGTTCTGACAGTTTCGATTACTGCTGAAAATATAGTTGTTTCCCGAGCACAGACTTCTACAAGACGTCCATCATAGTCGGACGACGTCGGACGTCGTTGCCCAACGAGACTGACAGGAGCTGAGCTTGCCGATAAAAGAATTGCACCGTCCACGGACCCAGCCACTCGCATTCCCCCGATACACCACAGTATCTCATCGAAGCTTTAGCCGATAGCCCCGTTCAGAAAAATGTCAAAAGCTCAAATCCAGCTTTTCTCTTTTTTTTTTTATCTTATCTCAAAAACAGAATAATGAAGATTAAGCGCCGTCGACAGGACGCTGTTCCTATCTTTTATTAAATCATCGAATCTCGCATTGAAAATTCGCCGAAAGATCTTACCTACGGAAAATACGAGGAGCCTCGTAACTTAAAGGCTATTTTATAAAAGCCAGAAGTGCTTTTCCACCGAGTACACCGAAGACCCCCTTTCGCTCGGGCTCCTATTGTGGAAACACCTTAAAACTTTCGACGTGGATAAGATTTATTTCAACCCACCCAGCCCCCCCTCCATTCCTCTTCCCACTCGGCAGCTTCGGTCGTGAAAATTGCCGCTATCCATATTTTCATTTTTCAATCGATTTTAAGCTTCTTCCCTTTCTCTATCGTTAGAGCATTTTAAGCAACTGTAAAGCTTCTTTACACCAATTTAAATTAATCAAAAGTTTAGTTACGCTTTACGTGGTCTAAAAGAACTTTCACAACTCTTCGCTAACCAATGAATTTTAACGTAAAGCGTAAGTGGGCATATAAATATCGCACTGTGATAACACGATGCCGAGATACTCAAATGGAGAGCACGGTTAACAGACCGTTAGGATTTCTTTTTCCTTTTATAGTGACATATCGATCTCGGCCTCGAGTAATGGATTTCCGGAGTCAAATTTATGAGCGCTCGCGTCAAGAGCAAGGAAGCCAGCAAGCTGGGCGATCGAGGAAGTGAGCAAGTGAGCCAGCGAGAAAGTGAGCAAGCGAGCATGCAGTGAGCAAGTGTCTGCTTGCTTTGCTCTATCGTGCGCCATTAGGAAAATCGAATTCACCCCTTAACACCCTGGGCAACAGCTTCAACCCCTTTCAGTACTGTCACTTCTTTGCCGTCTAACAAAACCCAAGTTTTTTTTCTCGTACTAACAATATATTACGTATACCAATAAATTAGTATGATTTTATTAATTTTGAGTTCAACGAAAATCTTTTGAAAAATTAAAAAATTAAAAATTGTCTAATCTTACTAGTATTGCTGTATAAAATACAATACGGTCCATAGGGGGCGCAATATTGCACAAGGGATAAAGCTTCTTCCATGGTGGACGTTCGGATCCATTCTGTTCAAGTGCGCTCAAATAAATGCGGAAAACAATGTTTTACTTAGTCGAGAGAATCTCACGCACGAACACTTCTTGGTACTCGGTAACGGAACGCTTAAAAGCGTTGAAACTATGCCAAGCGAATAGCAGGCTCTGGTTAAAACTTTCCATGCTGCTTTTACGCCTTCCTGGCATCAAGTCCTCGAACTAATGCAGGCACGAGAATCCTGGGCGCCAAGTGCGATCATTTTTATTCTTCGCAACGTTTGCCAATATTCTTCAGCCAAGAGCGGATTTTGCAATTTTAGTCCTATCTGATCCCATATCACGTAATGGTATTTAATCAAAGGTATATAATACGGAAATCAAATCTGACTGGTATGCTTGAATTGAATACCTGTTAATAGTATACACACAATACTTTATTCCACAAATATAGATATACCATGTGCATGCGTAAGCATAGCAGGGCTGTAATAATAAAGGGAAATTTAAGGGGCCGGGAGGAGGATAATATCGAAAATGAAACAAGCTAAATAATATCCAATAAATTACACAATGTTTGCCATGGGAAGAAATTCAAATTTTATCAGATACCCTTTTAAGTGTTGCGCTCGAGCGCTCTGGGTATATATTTGGAAAGTTGAGTATGAACAATGAAAAAAAAAAAGGTCGGCAAAGAATGAAAGAGTGAAGAATGTAAAAGTAGTCTCAATAGTAATTTCCCTTCCCTAAAAGCCTCGTGGCTCAAGGGTAATTATTAAAGCTACAAATAAATAGATGAGGAGGCGAGAA
>JARQSV010000638.1:1310025-1330891 GCA_030142285.1 Calameuta idolon
CTGATAAATTGGTTCATTCGAATCGGCTATCCTCTTCAACGAAAAATCCTCTATAACAAAAATTCAATCGTTTTCGATTTACACGATATGCATATATACGTTGACAGGTAATGAAACTGTAATCCAAACTGCTCTATCGTTATCATTAGATTCAAGAGAAATGGCTAGATACGGTAAATCTGCGAATAATTGGCAAGCCTGATGAATCCGTAGAGAGGAGCTTGGCTGCCAAGCGGATAGATGCCTATACCTGAGAAAACATTGGATTCGAGACGCCCCATATTGAAGTTCTCTGTTGATCTTGCAGTGTAGGAGGAAAGCGTCGGTAAGCATCGTTTCAATTGCATCAGAGGCGTCGAGTTCTCCATAAGGTTTGCTCAGGGCAAACGATATCTCTTCAGAGTACTCGATGGTTTCGAACAAGCTCATGTGGATGGATTATTGAGTATAAGAATAAAAAAATTCTACACAAGGATTGATCAGCTTAAAGAATTTTCATTTTCTGGACCCAGGTCAGCTGGCAACCTCATAGAGACAAGGATCGAATTTCAGCGAGAGACAGTTCCCTATCACTGATAAAGGGAGGAAATTGAATGACGACGAAACGGCAAAGATCGATCGAGTTTGGATATTCCGAAAATATTTGTTTGTCTCTGGTGATCCTGAATCTTATAACCATACTTCTTAGCGACATCGAAAATCCCAGAGGATTCGCGGTAGCCACGATTCTCGTCTCGTTGTCACTTCAGATGGCTCTTGGGACTCGGGCGAGTTTCAAAGTAAAATTCTCGGAACGCCGCATGACAGGCAACCACGCTTACACAGAGGCGAAGGGACGATCTACATTGCGGTCGCAAAGGGACCCTCGTCTCTTTCCTCTGCGACCTCGAAGCTCCCTCAGGAAACGTTCTGGCCGAAGGAGCGAGGAGGGAAGTTAAGAGAGAGTTCAAAGGCTAAGAGAGTCTACGGAAGAGGTTCTGCTTTCGGTATGGATATGGCTGAGGGCCGGGAAGTGTCAGGAAGGAAATATCCTGGATCGATCCAGACGCGGTTGTAAAATTGTCTAGTGATAGTTATTGCACCGATAATCTCGCCAATATCCGAGTTGGCCGTTAGCTCGATCGTTATGCCAATTACTCGGGACGTTAAGCCACGCGCGGTCTCAAAGATAACATCTGAAAGATAACGTCCTGGCTTAGATACCTTCCTCGAGTTCGTCCCGTAACTTTCAATTAATTCGAAACACCTTTAAGCATTTTAATCGCGTGCCAATATATCCCTCTAGATATATGGACCGAAGTCACTTGTTAATTTTTTTTTTTAATTCCTATAGAAATTCCCAGCGAACCATGCAGCATCCACGAACCCTGGACCCCGGTCTCTTTGTCATCCTTGTATATACACGTATACCACCTGCTGCGACCTTATGCTTCTTCCATTCTTTCCCACTATTATTTCCTCTCCCGTCTTCCGCACAAGACAGTCCCACCACACGTGCAAACGATTCCACCTCGTGCACCGACTAAGAATATATTATTACGGCCTTTACGCCAGACTTGTTTATGGCTACAGAATCCTACGGGAGAGAGGAAAGCACGTGCATCGGCCGTGCGATAATACCCGGACCTAGGACTTCACTCCCGCTGCTACCTGGCACGCTGGAATTTAGTGGCTCGAGCGTCTAAACTGTCTAGGAAGTTCACGCTATAGCCTTTTACTCCTTCCGGTTTTACATCCTTCCACAAGAATTCCCTTGTAGCCTCCCGTAAATTCGACCCACTGTCAATACCTAACAGCCAAGTAGCCGATAGGCAGCTAAGCGAGGATTCAACAAGCGTTTACTCGTTCATCCCTAATTAAAAGAAGACAAAAATTCGTCCATCCAGACTGTGCGACACATACTGATTCTCTTTAGAGAAAAATTGTCGCTTTGGCCTTGTCGTCACTCGCCCTACTTGTATCGGCGGACAATGCAATTAGCAGGGTGGTGCGCCGAGAATAAAAACTGCAGAAAATGTAGTCTGCGGAGAGTGAACTATGGAAGGTCGGAGCAAGGGATGGTTTTTTTTTTTTTTCGGGATCCTGCACATACGTATATGCACGCTGGCGACTCTACTGGTGGTAACTGGTAACTGCTTACTCGGGCGGGGGCGGGGGCGGGCGGGGGGGGGGGGGGGTTGCTGAACGATGCCCCAGATAAAACAGAAGCGTGCTCGTAAAAACGAGGGGGATGTCGCGTAACGCCAGAGACAGAGAAAAATAAAAAGAGACGGAATGACGGCATGGGAGAGAGCGAGAGAGAGAGAGAGAGAGAGGGGCAACAGCAAGAGAGTCAGTATAAACGCGGTCGACTCAACTGCAGCAGCGGGTGGCTTTCTCCTGGTATATATCCATATATGCATTACGTATGTCCTCTCTCTGTATGATTCTCTCCGAGTAAGAAGAAAAAAGATGGAAAATAAACGAGTCAACTTCTTTCTTCGTTGCTCGGATAAAGTCCGCCGGAATATGAAATGAGGCTGTATACTTCATTAGAAGATGACCTCCTTTTCCATACGACGCACGAGCCGAACTTTTCTCGCGTTTACGTCGTTAATCTTCTATGTCAATTCTGAATTCGTAAAACAGCGATAGATCGGTATACGTATGTGATATATAAACACACTCTTATCAAAGCTCAAGTCGTACGTCGTCCATCCCTTACTTCATTCCATCGTTAAGTTCATTCGTTTCGTCTTTTGAACCAACCTGACAGTCTCACTCCACTTGATTCACCGCACTTACTCAACCTTAATACGTGTATCCCTTACATGGGTTCCATGATTGACTCTTTCGCCTGTCCTAACTAGGTGAAGAAGTTTCTTGGCGTTGACCTAAGGAAACTATTAAATTTGGTTTGTCTGTAAACTCTTTCTCTCTCTCTCTCTCCTGATCTCATCCAGGCTCTCAGTGTTCTCTAAGAAAAGTCTTGACTTCTTTATTTAGAAAAAGTTACTCTGATATATGACGGTGTAATGGCCGTCGGATGACGGTCGAATGGTGTTCCGATGGTATTCGATTTTACTTCGTGTGGTATATGACGATAGTAAAGTTTAGGACTAGATTGAATAGCAAGAGAGGGACTAGGTTGACTTTGGTTTTTATTCTTACCAAAGATCTGATCCTGCAGTAATACACGTCGATTATTTCCCTGGGACGGTGGATGCAGGACTTATTTATTCTAGTCGATTTATGTCCACGCGGACAATGAGGTTTCCGTTCACGAATAACCCGACGTCCACGATACCTGGATGCACCGTGAAATATTATTGGCCATGTATTTTGCGAACTCGCCTTGTCCCCCACGATATCGTCGATAATTCTTAGGGAATCGCACTGATGGAATTACAAGCCGGAGCCCTTTCCAAAGACTATCAATTTTCGTCCGATACGAAATTCGAGCTGCGCCATCTGGCAAGAAGTCTAGGAACGTCGTCGACGGGAACAGCAGCAGAGTGCGTCCTTGCAGGACGCAGAGTCAAATATCCCTTTACCAGGGGGTCACTCGGTCCTTTCCAAGGGTCGAAAGTGAACAAGCTCAGAACATTGTTAAAGGGAATCCTTGGACATCTTTGACGAGAATAGATTTTTTTCAGACCATCGGATCCGTACAGTTGCTAACGGCGGCTAAGGGGGGGTATCAACCCCTATGTCTTTTGTGAACCCACCCATCTGGTCACAAGATTCTGGAACAATCGGGAAGTTTCCCGTCGCGAAATTCGAGACTGAGATTCTAAGCTAAACCGTGGTGTCGACACGCGATGTCACGTAGGGCGGGGGGTGGCTTGTTCTGAAAGCAGGGTTGTTTCAGAGGTCGACCATGCTATTCGGTTTATCTAAGACGGATGGTCCTATAGAATTCTGACTTCTGGAGAAAGTTACCTTTGGATCCAAGAACAATAACGAACCAGGAAGTCAAAACCACCCACTATTATTCTTTTTCACCCTTGTTATGGAAGTGACAACCTCTAGGATATCAATCCTGCTTCGTTCCGCTATCGTTAACTCTTCGTCGTCGTTTCGTAACTTTGGATCAAGATACTTTGAACCGGAAGCGCAAGGTTGAGAATCGCGGAACCCGCATAAAATACAACCTTGGCTCTTTCCTATCGAAGCTAAGCGATGCCCTTTAGAATAATTTTATGAACGTGAACGAGAACGAGTAGTAGAACTATGGCTGCTCTCGCTGCAGGAACTTTTCATATTATGAAAAATTGGTAAGTTGCATCCCTACTGGATAGTTGAACAAGTTAAACTTTATGGGAGAAGAAAGTTTAAACCGCAAAATAAATGAAGGAACTGGAAAAGGCCATCTTACTCCCTCCTCCTGCGTCTCCGCCGGTTGCGCCAAGCTGCAAGTTCACGCTCTTATGATTCTTGAAATATTCAGGCAGCTTTATTGTGCGACGAGAGGCGAATTTGGATTTCGGTCCAATCAGGGGCGGCATACGTGGCGGTGGTGCCCGCACCCTCTAGAAATCATAATTAACGAGTGGTATATACCTACGAGGCTTTTGCTCCTGCAAAAAAAGAACCAGGATGGAAAAGAGGTGTGACCGTCCTAACCTGATTACCTAACCCGTCGTCTTCCTCAAACTTCAACGGGCTCTTTAAACTTCGTGCTTTATTCATTTTAAATTATGTTTGCCTTCGGAATGAACGGGAAACATCAACAGTTCTCTTTAAGCTACCTAGCTCAACCTTCGTCGTCTTATTCCAGAAAGAGAGATCAAGAAGAACCGATGCTAAAAACAACATAGTATTTGATACCTTCGCTACGAGGAAGATTTCGTATCCGAGGATCTTCCCTCGCCCCCTTCCGTCCCCCCCATCTAAAATGTTTCGACATTTAATTATTTTATCATTACATTAATTAGCAGAAAAGACTCGAGGAAGGGAGGAAAGGACCACGGAAGTGCCGACAACCGGAGTTACCTGTTCGCCACTTACTTTCACTTTTGCTTCCGAAGTTAAACAAAAGCGTTTACCTTTCACAAAATTAAGAATTCCTGCGGTGAACAAGCGATCCGACCTGGACGAACTTGGAAAACTCGTGCAATTATGCTAATAGGAAATTAATTATTTTCGAGAAACGTCGGTCCTCACGTTTCTTATAACTCCTCATTCACTTTACCCCTTCCCGACTGAGTTTTAATAAGCCTTCGGCTTACAAGCTTATACATTATTCACAAATCAGTTAAGTGGAGAAGAAGATGGAAATTTGATTGTGTTGACGTAAAGCCTCCCAGCCCAAGACCCCACGTTTTCTCTCGTACCAAATAATTCTTTATTTAACCACTTACCCTTTTTGTGGTTGGTAAACCTGCCGACGGATGGAAGCTCGCAAGCTCGGATTTCACAAAGCTACGATTTTTTTTTTTTTTCTACGTCAATCGTCAGAGGAGACGGATGGGACAAGGTGAAAGAGGACGTAGGAGGATCGAAGGACCCACGGAGGAAGGAAGGATCGTTACAATCGTCGTTACCGTCAGTGGCAAGGATCGCGCAGGCTTCGTTTATCGCCCTCCAAATCGTTATTTATGAGGGTTCTTGCGATCTGGAATGAGCTACGGTCACATTCCCATAGATGGCCAAAAGGGGTTCGACATCGCAAACGAGTTCCAAGCCTGAATATATCGAAACGGGTTTAATCCAATGGACTCGGGTCGTATCTTCCCGACTGTCGCTTCTATTGATGTTCAACTATTTTTCTTAAATCTTTTGGGGCTTCAATATTATGACTTTATATATATATATATATCAATGTATAGGTATAAACATTGCGTAACTACGTCTACGTAGTAAAGAAATTTTAAATATGGGACACTGATTGATCATTCTAGATGATCCATATAAAATCCTGCATACGTACCTACGTCCACGTTCTTAATTTTTTTTTTTTGTGTAAATACGGAAATTCGATGATATTCAATGGAACGGATGATCATGGCTGTCAGGGCAGTGTCGATAGTAATATGGAGTGCCAGCTGACTAAGTACATAAGTATATAAGTATGTAGAAGTCTCAACGTCCATCAACTTTGAATAATATCCTTTTAAACGTGACGTCGCGACAGAACTAAGAGCTTATAGCTTATAAATGTGTTTTGGGAAAAGTTAGTGAAACTTTCGCGAGTTGGTTGTTAGCTCAGTCGCGACACATAGAAACGTCAGGGAGAAACGGCTCGCCGTAGCCCGTTATTACGGATTTAGCCAAATCCAAAAATAAACGCTCGAAGCGCCTGACTGCGCCAGCAAAACTTTCCACTGCAGAGCAAAACCCCTGCAGAGGTGCCATCCCCTACGACCTTAAACCATACGCCAGCCTATGCACTGCGTACAAGCATGTTTCGCGGAGACATGAATATTTTAAGAAAAAATTTTCAAAATTCTTATCACTCCTATCTTACAATTTTTTTTTATTCCGTCTTGGAAACTGTAGTATTTCGACTATCAACATTACTTTCGTTACGATTCCTTTTTTTGATAAATTTTTTGAAAACGCTTTAGGGCGTTGGATTTCCACAGAAACTATTTCTACTCAAAAATCCTTCTACCTCTCTCGAGCATTGAAAATCGTTCAGTTAATTGTGGCCAATGAAGTCTGACGATTATTTTCCTTAGTAGGGTAAGTAAACCCGGGCGCCGCGACGTCGCTAGTTTTGTATCCAATCTAAGTAGATATATTTATCGGTTACGCATCATCCCCGTAATTTCCAGCGACGATCCCCGCTAATAATGCCAAACATGTATTTTCACTTGGCAGTAAAGTTTCTTACGAACCGTATCCATGGTACGAATATATCTATAGAGAAAATACATTAGAGTAAGGAAATTGATGAATTTCAGTCACTCGAACGTACCAAACAGTATTCAAGCGTTATGGCGTCGTAACCTCGTATCACGTGGCCATGTCACTGTGGCCAATAGGTCTCTTCTCTATGAAGCTCCTTTAAACTCCCAGGAGTGCATTGCTATTCATTGCAGCGTTCATCCTTCGTGCTTCGAAACTATTCGAGGGAGCGACAGGTGATAGTTCGTAAGCTACTTCAGCTTAAGCAAGCGTCGAATGGTCCATATAAACCTGCTCTGGACGCTGTCCTATATTCGCTTCTCCCCCCCTTTCATCTCCTCGTCCGATCTTCGCTTCGCATTTAGCTCTTCTCTCGTTCTTCATAACTCTGACGAGATTATCACAGATCCTCATAGACAGCTGAGTCTGATTGGTCAGGATACGAATGATCTGTAAAATCATTATCAGTGCTTTCGATACAATGAGAAAATAGCTACTGATACCACGTTGATATTGTATCATGGGAACGTTGAACTTTCAGGAATTTCAAAGTGGTCCAGGGTATACCTGATGGAAGGTAACAGATGCAGCACGCTTCTGCTTAGAGCAGCATGAAGCTTGCCATGGCCGATAATTGTATTTACGTCATCCCTCTATCGTGTACGGAGAACGGCATTATCCTCTGTAGTTCGAACTTGGTCCGAAGCTACCTGGCATCCTGGGGGAAGTGGCGAACAACCAGACGTTTACGTCGACGCTCAGCGCGATTCCATCCCTCGGACCGAAGCTTTGATAGGACTGATTGGAATTTGCTGTACATGCGAGGGTCGCCACAAATGATGCATACGGAATATCCTGGACCTTTGAAGAAAATTATGGACCGGGTCGATGATCGGAGGTGAGGGTCCGGTTAGCGATTAGTAGAAGCGGTCATACTTTATCATTTTTTAAATATGATATTTCATTTTGATCCGGGTCTCTTTATGCAATCAGTCTAATTTAATTTTCATTCGATGGTATGGATTATTTGGATTTTTTTTTTTGTCAAATCACTCTAACGAGCGACTCGGGGAACATTAGTGCTTCAGGGAATCGTCTATAATTTACTGCGACGTGGAAAAAAAAATTTGTAAAATTAAGGCAAAAGTCCAATTTAGGTCCTCTGATGGTGGCTTCAGAATTTTATAGATAAAGATAAATCTTTTTTAGTTTGACATCAAGGATATGCTTAGTGGCTTTAATGGCAATTTTCCAAGTACATATTGACGATATGGTCTTCGTCGAATGTATGCACAAATAACTTTTTCGATTTTTTGACACGATACGGAATGTTTTTACAAGAAAATACTTTTTTTGAAGATTCTGCAAGTAAAAGCAGAGACATTAAATAAATATTGAAAATACCAATAATAGATTAGGGTCGTCGTAGGCAGATGAGGGACTCGTAGGGTCCCGTCATGGGATCCTTCAGAATGGATATTGCCTTGGGATGCCAGTACTGAAATTTTGAGAATGTAAGGTATAAATAAGTTTAAATGGTCTAAGCCCTAGAATACAGTTTAATATCGGTTATTCTTTTTCTTTATTTTTTCTCTTTATTCTTAATAGCTCAGGGAATCCTGCCTGCTCTCGGTACAGCTTGTCCAAGGGGAGTCAGACTTGATCGTCGGACCGGGACGCAAAATCCAGCTCGTTCTTTCTTGAGAAACTAGAAAGCACAAAAGCACAAGGAAATAGGACGGCCATCTCGAAGGAATAATCGTAGCGTCCCAAGAGCGTCGCTCGTGACGCTTTTCGAATCGTAATTGGTAAACTCTCCAGGGTAATTACGTATCCCAGCTGATTGCAAGCTCAAAAGTGCATGACTACCAGCCATCCACCACTGCAAATTGAGAAGTAAAAAAAAATAAATACGAGAAAAAAAATACGCAGAGGAAGTCATCAGCAGAAGGAAAAGTAGTCGCGGAAATCTTGGACGTCGAGCACAGAAAGTACGTCACGTTATTATACACAGCTTTTTTCAGAGCGACTTCGCTACTCCGATTCTTGGCTGTATTATAAATTAAATAAGAAAAAAGGCCATTTGGATAATTAACGCGAAGCGTCGCAAGTTTAATGAGCAACTTGCTTGTTCAGACACTCTACAAGTAATCAGTCACAAAATCCAGCCATAAAGCTGCAAATACGTAACAGGAAGACACTGGATATTAATGTATCAAAATATTCTTTGATTTTGAAAATATTATATCATTTTTCTTATATTCAAGTTTTTCATTAATCTCTTTCATCCCCAACTCATCAATCATTCGGAATACGTTAATGACTTCTTCACCCGTAATTTCTTTCGTTTCATGTCATTATCCAAAGTAATAAGAAACGTAAAATAATCTAATAAGAACGAAAAAATAATGTAATAAAAAAACTTTTAAGGAAACATTCGAAGAAAAATTTCAACAGTTTACAGCAAAACATTTTTTTTATATTGATTTGCATTAACCATTGAGTAATTTCTAATGAATTAAAACTATGTGAAAGCCACCTTTAAGTAAGTGTACTCAGATAGCAGATAGGTCAAAGGTCACTGGTCATCGATGAATGTCGTTGATCGGTTGGTTAACATCGTAATACGTTGTTACGGGAAGTCATTATCATATTCGTCATTCATACACTGACACCAGCCCCCCCCCCCCCCCCCGGATAAAAATTAAAGCTCTGAAACTGTACAGAACATACCGGGTGACTAAAAGCAAAATTTCGTATGCATTTCGAAAATCCTACGTTTATACGTCCTTTTGCTTTCAGTCGTGCGAATTGTATGTGCTTTTGTCCCTCTCCAAAGATAGATAGACCGCGGTGAAAGGAAAAGAGAGAAAGTGAAATTATTTGATTAAAAAGTCAAGAGACTTTTTAATTTGACAATTTGTAGCCCGCGGTAGTCTGACACAAAATCGATTGGATTCTCTTGAAATTAATGAAGCTCACGGAAGTCCGTGGCTGCGATCTTATTAGAGATTCGTTCGCTTCGTAACCGACGAGTCATTTAAGTTGAACTATGCCGAGGAAAGGCAAGGAGAGACGAAGAGAAAGGGACGATAGAAATACGCGACGGGGATGGGAAATTAAGCTTCGCAAGTCTAAGTAAAAGCACATCGGAGTTTTAGCCTCACTAACATCTCCGGGCTTTATCAGTCTCTTAACTGTAAGAGATATATTAATTAAGGGGCTGTATGATTTAATAACGATCCTATTACCGACGGGTCTTCCAACTCGTTATACAGCTATACCGCCGTCTTAACGGTTTTCGGCCAATCTACATGCAAATTCGCCTCCTTCCCCTCCGCTTATCAGCATCTTTCCCAAGTTATCTCTTTCTCGTCAAAGCAATGAATTTTCATAAATGAGCCATTCTTTATCCGCACACACATTGTCAACAGCCTTTAGATAACGATGATAAGAAAATAAAAAAAATAATAAAAAGCGTACAAAGTTAAACGTAAACAGTATCTGTGCAAATTATCATTTATATTATAATATCACGAATACGGCAGCAAATCGTTTTTGTCGATATATATTTTTTCACGTGTTAAAAATTTCAATATCTCTCCGTTATATTTTGAAAATATATTTTTTTAAGTATATGCTTTCTTTTCACGAGGGTCAAATTACTTTAGGAATATACAGTTCGTTCAATTCTACAAGCTAGATGCTTCTGTCAAGAAAACTTAGGCCACACGTGTTAGCCCTTTATCCCCGTGCTAATATTGAACCTGCAAACTGTTCGTCCTTGCAACGGATCACACCCTCCCCGTAGGCGTCTCCGGCGTCGTTGGCGTCGTTGAATCGCACCCATCCCCTAATCTGGCTAAAGTGAAATTTACAGCGGACTCGATGGCTTATTCCAAGAGGAAGGTCGTCGCTGCATCGTTTAATATTCCAGCAGCTCGTGTACGCCAATGTATTGTTGAACGGGGGTTGGCTGTTCCATATAGGGTAGGAAGCGAGGAGGGAGCGATAGGTCGATGGTTGGATACAGCAGCGACAGTCTACCAAGCAGGTACTGCCAACCAGATAGTTTAAGGGTTAGCTAGGTAAACTTAATCGTAACACGATAAATAAACAACCCCTACGGGAAACGTTCAGCTAAATTTTGATTATTGACTCTGTTTCACCATGAGTAAGGTATTTGAAATTAGTAAGGTTTGGTCAAATGAACCCTCTGACATCATCTACCCCCACTAACCCCTATCACCAACGTAATCCGGGGATTGGTGCCTTCAGCCCGATCCATACGGATCGGAGCACTCTGATGTTCGATCAATCAATCGGTACGTCATTTAGTTTTGCCAATAAATCGAGCCGATGTTCGTTTTACGTTGCAGCGGATGAGCAACCCGGATTACTTTAATGCCCGATCGGTCAAGTCCTTCGTCATGTATCCTGAATGCTCTTTGAACCACCAGAAATTACACCAGTCACGCTTGGAAAGAGCTGGAGCAGTGAAATAATTGATTACTTCAATTGTTATTGATTTGAATTTTTCATTTTTATATTTTAATTAAATTACCTGTGTTTAGGTTGGGTCTCTGATGACTCATGTAATGATGATAGGACAACGTTGATCAACACAGTGCATTCTCTTGATGT
This sequence comes from Calameuta idolon, assembly GCA_030142285.1. Taxonomy (NCBI): domain Eukaryota; kingdom Metazoa; phylum Arthropoda; class Insecta; order Hymenoptera; family Cephidae; genus Calameuta; species Calameuta idolon. Next base: position 1,321,501 of record JARQSV010000638.1, read on the forward strand.
GAAAAAGAGAGCCTGAATTTTCACAACACTCGATTCCCCTTTCCTGTCTCTCCCGTGATTTACACCCTCATCCCTTAAACGTCCTATGCTACATATCATAGGGTTTCTGACACAGGCACTAGTGTCGCATAAGTTTTCGACAGAGATATTGTCTCGGTTGAAAAATGACGTTAAACCTGTCTGGTGAGCTTTGCCGAGCTTTTTAGCCTGTCGGAAGATAAAGCTCAGGTGAGTTTTGTCCGGCGTATAATGAAGTTTTATTCAAACCCTTAAAAAAAAAACGGCTTTTTGGGTAATCGAGGTAAAAGCGAGGTACACAAAGCAATGACGGTTTATTGACGAATAAAATAAATCATTGTGCCCGAGGGACGCAGCCCTTACGATATTTCACGATTTTTTTCATCATTTCTTTTTAACACAGTATCGAGGGTAACGTATAAGGGACGTAATACATGGCACGTATCCACGACTATTCGTAAAGCTCTGAACTTTTCAGCCATCGGGTCGACAACGTCGAAAATAATTACTTCGCAATGGCTCGAGTCCAGCAGACTCGAGTCAGCGAAGTGAATCCCTTATTCCGGTCTATTCTGGTAAAGTGGAAGGGTGCTGGGGGGGGGGGTGAACTCCCCCCACGTTCCCACCTTACCAGCAATTCATTTGCAATCCGTTCGAAAGCAGTCTACATCGAACGAGCTTCTCTCCTATTTCTTCGTCCTTCTTATCCATCCAGACATCTACCCTTATAATACATTCATCCCTTCGTACTCACTTCGTGCACTATCTTACCCTGGACGGTGCCGACTTCACCAGGGAGGGGGGGCGTAGACCGTGAATACAAACGAATTGCTGAGAAAGCTCGAGTAGTGGCCTCAATGCCGGATCATATCACTACCTGGACCCCTTTCTCGTTACCTCCTCGCCCTGTCTATTCAACCCTATTCTCCTTCTAGCTCCACGAGACGCGAACCGAGTGAAACCTCAAGTAAATCCCAGGGATGCTCCAGGTTCGCAATGGTAGTTTTAAGTGGTTCGCACAAACTTGAGGGTTAAGTGCTACCCCCAAAATACTGGCAAGTCTGGTGGTTCTCGTATAGACTAGATGACGGACTGGTTCAACGGCTCTCTAGTTCAGGTCGAAGTAGCAGTAATGATGAGACCAGATGACTCCGACAATTAAGCTCACGAGTCGACAATCTTGGGTATTACCTATACGAGAGCTTTTCTATGGTCAATGACAAGGATGGTTGGGGTACAGGAAGGGGATGCGTAACGCGTAAGCTTATCGTCGCCTATTTTCTCCCTTTATCTTTCTTCCACTTCTTACCTAACTTCTTCTGCTTCTAGCTCTATGCCTTCAGAGAATGACTTTAATTGCCATAAAGTTTTACGGCGACCCGAGCAATGAAGCAACGAGGCATTTCTTCATTCTGCGTAAATTAACCACGATAAAAAAAACATCCTCGGTACAGACGATATAAAGAGGAGGACTTTTTACGTTCAATCCTGCTAAATCGGGCGTCATATTCCATAAAACGAAATGTCTAAAGCTTGCACGACGTTATAGGTGTACTGCTTTCTCGTGTAATATATGTGTACTAACACCTAGAGCTTGTAAAAGACGGCGGCATTTATATGGAAATAGAAAAAAAAATGAATGTAAAAATTTCGCAATATATGCCAAAAGCTGGACGGCGACGTATTTTCGTCTGCCTTCGATGAATTCAGTCTGAATGAAGTCTTTACTTTGGAGTACAAAACTCTGCCGAATATAGATTTTCGTAATTGGTTCAGGCACTCAGTGTACACGTCTCTCGCAGATATACAACGTCAATTCGAAAATTCATATTTTGACGAATTACAAAATTGGCACGCACGTGCACCATAGCAAATCGAGGAAAATGATATATTGATATAATATGAACGAAAGTATTTGAGACTAAAGTCTTTGGTGAGACTGTCAAAGAATTTTCATCCGACAGACAGGTTCGAAGTTATTTATAAGCTTCTACGCTTTTCCGTAAACGTATCGCGTGGGTGAGTGGGCGTAAAAAAAAAAAAAAAACAGAAAGTACGATACTTTCCATATGGGTGGGACCTGGCTGCGTCATGGGAAAATTACGGGAAAAAAAAAACGTATAAATTCTCAACAGAGTTTCCACTCGCTTGCAAATGAGCTTTCAACTCATTCTTTTTTCCCAGCGTTCCAATGAACGAAAAACGGGTTAGCATTATATTCATAGTTTTCTCGTGCTGCAGTTGCATGCACCGAACAATATCAGTGCTGAATATTGAGTAAATACGTGCATTCCAGGCACGCCTTCCTCCATACGCTATTCAATATACCATTGGGAGTTGTTATGTAACGTGTATGAATGTGACCTCCACATATCAGACCGTCTGTACGTGGTACGTACTATAATATGTATTAGTAGGTATATACAGAGCCTGGTCAGCCAGGCCAGAACGAGAGAGAGAGAGCAGACGGAATGGCATGCTCAAGAGGCAGGAGTTGCTACGGCACGCGTATACAGATAATAGAGAACAGTGAACGGAGAACGTGGAAAAGAGTAGAGTAACGTGTTACCCGAGAGAAGGTATAGACAGAATGCACTAGCTATTTACAGCTAATTTACATTGATGCCAATTCAATTTCTACGTACACGCCAGCCTCCCCTGTATAGTCCGATTACCTATTACGTAGCGTGACGTCATTTCGCCTGGCTGATGAGTCTTTTCGATTAAAGCGAAATTACACAAATATATCACTCTCAGGTAACTCGATATGTAATGTACATATTGATATATGCTTTATTTATTTTATGTGTAATTTTATATTTTATAATATAAATTCATTATTGACAGTATTATTTTTACATTCTTATGATTATTTTACCAGGATTCGCTAATCGTTAACGCAATGTGATGCTATGGCAGGGACGTTCCGTTTATTTTGGAGAAACTAAATGAGACCTATGAAAGACGCAAGGATTAGGACTTAATCCTTGCACATGTGTGAAACATGTTCCGTATAATTTTTTGTACGAAAATAGGTCGTCGTTTTTGTCCTGTTTTCTTTTTTTGTTTTTTGTAAAATTTGTATCTCCCTTCTCCAGCCTTTTTTGGTAGATTTATCAAACGCGAGTTATCAAGCACGAAAGCTCCGGTGACGCTCTGGTTTGCATACCCTGGTTTAGATGCTCGCGAGAGTGAAAATGATTTTACGAGCTTTCAAACGAAAAACCAGTCATCTATGAGAACAATACCGAATTTTTTTTTTTATACCGATATACAGCTTGCCTGCTATTCTTACGGAGCTTAGACCGAGCTTGCGGCTTTCACTTTCAAGCTTACGATCTAATTGTAAATAAAGAAAAAGCAATTAAATTCATTTGTGCTTTGTAAAACCTTTCATCTTCCGTAATGAAAATCCAAAAAAAAAATAAGAAAAAAAGAAGCCTTGTCGAGAGGCAAAACCATAGGACAAATTACATTTCTCCCTGAAGTTCTCTAACATCCGGTCTAGGTATAGAATCCAACCTGGGTATGGAATAAAACGATTCCTCTTTCACTCCGTCTCCCTTCTCTATTTCCTCTCGTCCGCCCTAGAATCAAGCAGCTACCTAAGAGCCGACAAATGCAACCAAGTAAGTTTCCTGGCTAGTTCCTCAAAAGTTCTTACGAGTAAGCAGTGTCGGGGAGTGTCGGGAGTGTCAGGAGTGACCACTTGGCCAGCTCCGTTTCACCACCGGAACTGTATGGCGTCGGGACTTGAAAACTTGAGGCGCCTGTAGGAAAATAAAATCGATATGCCGCAGCCAAGTCCGTTTGGCTATCCAGAGACGTTATAGCTCATCCCTTCACGTAGGTTTGGCTTGCGATCCTTCGAATACTCTCTATCTCCATCTCTATCCCTCTTACTATGTATAACTTTGCCAGCCTCTCTTTCCTTTCACAGGCGAGCTCTACGTCTCTCCCTCGTTCTCGGATCTCTCTGTCCCTTACTATCTCATACTGCGCCTCCTTCGGCATCCACCGAAACGTATAGAGATAGCGGAGGATTACGCGAAGCTCTTTTATTTTTCGTTGGCGTAACGTGACGAGAATAAATGGCAGACATCCCTCTCGAAACCGTTCTGTACCCATGGCTTGGTTGTCTGGAAAAATATAATATTTCTTGCCATTTTAAGTTCCGCAACGTACGAGCACACTCACAGAGAGAGAAAAAGAGAAAGATAGAGGCGTTAGGGGCAGGGGGGGGTGGAGTGGAGCGAGAGAGAAGCCGATAGTTCTCCATTCCTATTTTTCGTTCACTTTTAGTCAGTGTGGAAAATTGAGCAGCGATTATACAATGTGTTGGAATGGCTGACGTATCGCAGCAGTAAATATGGATTTGGTCGTGGCATAACGCGGTGACCATTAAGATCGATGAAACTGAGCATTTGATGTCTCGAAGCCCGGCAGACCGATGATAAATCGTCCGGTGCGATGCTAAAGATGGAACATTTGTTTCTAATGCCCTCTCGCTCTCTCTCGCAATATCCTCGATCCTCCGTCTCTTATTCTTTTCATATTCCCACTGATGCCCGTGAACTCCCTTAGCATCCCTATCTTTATAGCTTCCGGGAATAATGCGTGTCGAGAGTAACGAGCGTAAATATACCACGTGCTCCTTAACAAACGGCCGTGTCTCTACTGGCGCACGTATTTTCGAGAATCTCGTGCAGATTCAAAAAGTGCCATTCGTCTCGGCACTGTATACCTATACTATAATACTCTATGATATATGCCATAATAACCGTACGAGCTTGGGAGAGAATTGAATTTCTCTATAATACAAAATCGCGTCGCTGTGAAATATTAGTCTCGTATATCTCGGTCAGAGAAATTAGGCGATCGGAAGTGAAAATAAAAATATATACAGGGTGACGATACAGTACGTAAGTAATGAGTAAATATAAAAAAGTACTATTGTGGGAAGGATTTTTTTTTTTTACGTTTTCTACATTCTTCCTTTCTGGTCATGTATTTGGACAATTATTTAAGTCTGCCAATCGACCCGTCATTGGCATAAAAATTACCACAATTTACGGACACAATGGACGCTTTGTCGCGGGGCCAGCGTCACGTAGCACACCCCTGGTTGAGGAATTGGCGGTGGCTGTATAACGCGGTTGGTGACTGGGATGGATGAGAAAGGTGAATAGAGCGGAAAAGAGAGAGAGAGGGAGAGAGAGAGAGAGAGAGAGAGAGACTGTAGGACTTTGGCCCTGGGGCACTCGCAAACTCATACGCTTCTATACGCGGGACGCCCGGATCGCATTTACTCATTGAGATTCCTTTTCTATGCCAACGGCATTCTCGCTGTTTCTACTATTCTTGCTGTTTTCAGTTTGCAGCCACAACGCTGACCGCAAACAAACCGTAACTACGTAGGGTACTACGTACTTGGCCGGGCAATCGGCACACGTAAAACTAACAAGTTCGACCGAAAGGCTTTCGAAACGGAGTTACGTCACTGGGGTGAGATTGTAATCGGGTCGAAAAGTTTTGACGTTTTTTGTCCATCGTTGAAAATACTCAATTTGTCCTGTAATATTTCGCCTTTGTCCTATTCTGTTTGAACCTTCGCTTTTATTGGTCCGCAATTTTCAAAAACAGTAAAAAAAGTACTTTCTCATAGTCTGATTATATTCGCCAGACGAAGAATATTAGACTTTCTTTCGTTAAAAATAATATTAATAATAATAAGCTTTTTCGATTGACATTTTTATTTATCGAATTTGACACTATAATATTATTAAAGAATTTCCAAGTTCGAATTTTAAGCTGATTTTATCGTGTACCTCGTCGGAATATTAATTTATTAATGGAACTGATAAAAACAGATCGAAAATCCATTATTCGGACAGAAACGGTACAATGTACAGTCCGCTGGATAAAAGCAATACACATTTTCAAAGAAGACGATAAATTCAGATAAAAACGAAGTAAAATAGACTAAAACATGACTTTTAGGAGGAAAACCGTCTAAATTTTTTAACCCGGGTAGACACGTGAAATATCGTCCTAGTTTGTATCCGGGTTAAGATCCCTAGTGCTTTCACCCTCTTATACCTTAAGTACAAAAGTCATATCAGGAATTATTACAGTCTCGAATATTGGTCGTCACTTTTACGTAAAGCCCATTGGCTGTCATATGGAGAACAGCGTATGTACGTGTTAACGTACCACTTCAGGCGCCATTCATTCATTGATAGGCTGTCATTGACGGGACATCTCTTTGTACCCTATTTCCTCTTTTTTCTCTACGTCTCTTTTTTTATTTTTTCCCCTCTTCTAAATCCTTTTGCAGTCGTCCCTCCCCTCCTTCCGACTTCCCTCTTTCCCATCTCTAAATTTTTTCTCCTCTTGCTTCTCAGCGCTCACCCTTCTCCCCCATTCCCTTCTTCTCTTTGGAAACACCTTCTTCCCCCCCCCCCCGTCCATCTCTCATTTCTTTACTTTCTTTTTTTCCATCCTACTGCGTTTTCCTTTCGCTCCTTCCTCCCATCCCTCTACTACAGAAGAGGACTGATTTCGTTTTAAGCAGTGAAATGCAGTGAATTAGTGAATTTAATTAAGGGTTCTACTGCTACATGGTTTAGCCCTCTATCGCTTCGTCGTATTGGCCTGACGGAATTAAACGTTGCATCACGTGTTTCTATGACGATCCTTGTCGAAATTAACTGTCTGACCATACTCTGGTCTGCTCTACTTCATTCTAGTTCAATTTAGTCTATTTCAGAGATCTCGCTCAGGGTCTGTGCTACTTTAAAGATTTAAAGCACTTCCAGCTCCAAATGGCCAACTTAATCGTGGTTCTGTTACGAGTGTAGATTCTACATCCTCTACATCCTCTATATCCTCCACGTCCTCCACGTCCTAGGGTATCCTCTCGAGTGTTCAATCTCACCGAAAACACTCACTTGCGGTTTACGGATTGGTTCTTGCGAACAAACGTAGCAGCTTTCGCCACGAGATTAAAAAAGAGAAAATCATAACTATACGTATCTATACTCTTGTTAATTTCTTAGAGTAGAAATTTTAAACTCGTTAGATTGGGTCTGGTCTCTGTTGAAAAGAGCCACTTATAACCAATTACGGTACATTATTATACCCTATGCGGAAGTTCACTCGAGAATTATTGAAGTTCAAGGACATAGTTAAGGATAACAGGAACAAAATTTTTATCTAGATATTTCTTCATTTATATTATTACTTATATTTTTACAAGTCTTGTTGATTTTTCACTTCAAACTCAACTTACCCCTTTACCGGACAAATGCTCCAACCAGAACCCTGGAGGTTTTCCCCTAACTGTCCCTAATTCATTATCCAAATGGGAAGTGGGCTTTATTTGTTTGCCAAAGTTGAGGAAGGGTTCTGGTACACACACCGAAGAATGGAGAGTGGGTTCTGCAGTGTTTGCAGTAAACCCTAGGAGGTTAAGGACCGCTAATAAAAATATAAATTATAAACTTTTAAAGAGTTTCTTTTAACCATGGAGAACAGTATTCGTCCGGCCGTCAGGAATCTCACGATTGTTCAGAGAATTCACCCACGTTAATTTCGCCAACGTGCATATTAACTTTTTCACCCTCATTTTTCCTCCTTCATCCTCTAATTATCATTTCGTACCATTTTAACAAGAGAAAATGCTCGAGGTAGCCTAGTATTCCCGAATTATTCCGAAATCTCAGAAACTGCTCCCTCCTCGATCGTACTTCCTGGGGGAGTATAAAATGCCCGCAGGAAAAGATGAAATCGCACTGGAGAGATAGAGAGGTCAAAGGTGGTCTCTGGTACAGTAAAAGGGGTTGGAAGTGGGAAAAATATATAGAAAAAGAAAAACGACGAACCCATGATTTTCTTGCTTCCCTTTGCTGATCCGCCAATAGAGAGTCCTTCTGCACCACGGGCGTTCCTGACATAATTTATAGGAAGCCTGCAATTCAATTTCTAGCCGCAGCGCTACCGGCAGTGTGGCCACCGAATAGTTTGAATAAAATATCCCAAGGATGGCGCTTGAATTGTATAACACGGAGGAAATACTAAAGGAAAGTGGACTAAGTGAATATGGCAGAATGAAGGTAGAAAGGGAGGAAAGTGTCAGACGGAGAGGGAAGAAAATTCTAAATATATCCATTAGATCAAGTCAGGTCTGGTGAGGTGCTCGAGTCTAGCATTGAAAGAGTGGATCTAAACCTCGCGACACCATCGGATGATTTTAATGCCCATCCAAGCGTTTTAAATCCTCGAATAGACAAGGACCCATTTACTCCTCTGCCCCTTTATCTCTGTATAACCCAAGTATCTTCTTCGCAGTAACCCTTTTGTATGGCGCACTTGGAACGAGCGTTTCGTGTGTTCTCGGCGAATTAGTATTCCGCACGAGAGTGAGGAGCGAAATAATCTTTTTGCCTTTCAAAGAATCGCGAACCCTGGAATTAGGTATTCTCCTGTAGTAAGTGGCTCTTTTCTTGGTAGAGACTCTCTTTCGCTATCGAAAAGTTATACTGGTGCAAATTTTCATTTACCGGACAAAATACGATTCCCTGTAGCATGTTGAGAGGGGAGTCTATTCAGAGCACTATTCTCGTGTGAATTCTTGAAGAATTCAGACTTCAGTCAATGCGGATGAAGGGACACGTGTACTATGTAGGATCTGTAAAATTTTTTTTCCATACCATATTCAAATATCCGCAGACTCTACTATCCTTGACGTTATTCTATTCGACGACAAGCCAACTTTCTTTAACCTAATCGTCGTGTCTTTTTCTAGGGTGCGGACATTTTTTAGATTCTTTTTTTATTTTCTATTCGACGGTGTATATACACTTTTACCAAAGAGATACTTTGGGGACACGAAAAATCAAGGGACGTTCACAATAGCAAATTAATGTTTTTTTTTTTACACTACTACCTTGGGACATCGCGGCATTGGAGTTCTGATCTACACTAACATAAAAAAAAAAACATTTCTAAGTCCATTACAAATACTGAATGCCTAACGTTGAAAAGATATAAACGAATTTGGTGTGACACCCCGTTTTATTGGTCCTCAAAACAGTCATTATGCTCGAAACTCAGCTCAACATTAAACAATCTTTCGAGAACATTGGCTTTAGTGTACAAATCAATCCGAGAGCCAAAAAGCGAGAACGTTATATGAATTGATAGCTGGAGTCGCTTTGTGATTTTTCGAATTAGGGGGGCAAGGGAGGAACCTCGTACCCGAGTTAAGGATGTGGTACCCAGCTGTCGCCCGATGCCCTGGGGAAGCGGCCGTGGAGGATCTCCAATGTTACGTACCGATTCGTTAAAGAACGCTCTCGATTTGGTTTAAAGG
>JARQSV010000638.1:1330991-1401304 GCA_030142285.1 Calameuta idolon
AGATCAGCACCTACGGTTGCGTTTCTCGATTTCACGCGTCCCCAAAAATCGACAGGATCCGTTAAGCTACCGTCTTTCTGATAGGTTCCGTCAGAGCTCTCGTTCTTGATGGAGTTGGGCCTGTTCCACCCCAACTCCCAGTTCACACCGGCTCGTCAATTCCCGCTGAAACAAGAATTGGCTGTCACCCGCCTGGCTTGCGGATGCATGAACCAAGGGTGGACGGCCGAAGGTAACGTAGGCTGGTTCTCGCAGATCGTTCGTTCTCCGATTTTGCTATCGGTGTCGAGTAAAGTTAAGAAAGATACGTTACAAATGACACCCAACGTGGGGTCCGCCAACAAATACGTTACAATATACATATGTGTCCCTTGTTGTCGTATCGAAAAGATCCAAAAAAGCACGTACCTCTTTTGGCTTACTTTCCCATCCCTTATCCACTAGTAGGGAGACATGCTCTTACAACCCCAACCGTCATCCCCTCCCGGAGTCAGGGACTCCTAAAGTCTCGGAGTCACGACGGGAAAGTGCAGAGTTGCAAATGTATCGCTGCTCTACGTGTCTCGAGAGTTTGAATGTTGTTAGCCTTACCCTGGCCCGCACCCTTATACCGGGTGCATCCCCATTTCCTTTGAAGCAGCTTGTAAAGGGCGGGTGGTTCGGAGGATATCATTGAAACGCTCAACCATCACAAGAATGACAGAGTGCTCTGAGTATCCGGAATTTGCAAATTCAGGGCCCTGGAAGAATGGGGGATCCGAGCAGGAAGCAAAGGGGTGGCTGCAAAAGGTCTTCGACTCCTGGTACTTAGCTCGAACGAGACGTCATCGACCAAACAGACGATTTACACGGGAAGGCTATTAGACCTGCCATCCCTTAAGTAGAGTTAAAATCTGGCCACTTCGTACCTTAGTGAACCCAAGTGTTCCAGAGGGCCTAGATTTCTCATATTATCCGGATCGTTAGGGACGTAGCTGCCCAGACTTGACAGTCTTGCGACTAAAGTTTCGACATCGGTTCGAGTCACCTGGATTACTTGAGCTTTCAGGCTAAAGAGACGATTTCGGAAATCCGAATGGAATGGTTAGGTTTGAACAGTGAATATAAAGGAAGTACCGGTCTCCATTGGAAAATTGGAGGATTGAAGTTTTCGCTATGGTGGTTCGATGTCTCTTGGAAAATCTGGATGAATCACAATCAAGGCGCCATTGTCGGCAAGTTTAAAAGACGTCAGAAGGAATTATCACGAAAACTTTAATCTCGAAGAAGATCCCTTCTACATCTGGTCTTCGAATTCTAACCCTTTAGTAGTAACGCGAAAGCTTTCTGAACCGGGTAGGGAGAACTTCCGGTTTTCAAAAACTGAATTTCTTGGCTTTCGCGAGTTGGTCTATCGGTTTCGCGTTTATTCGGGCGATTTCGAGCAGCGTCGTTACGCAAGCAATTCCATAACCTTCGAACCGGAAGATAATTAAGGAAGTTTTCATGAGTCAATTGGACAGATTCGGGACACCGGTGAATCGACGCGCACCGGATGTCCCCAATGTCATGGTCGCTCATGGAAATTTGAAAACCTTTTATGTTTTTTACTTGAGCATCTAACGTAGCCATATCGGCACTTTAGTGCCGAAGATAATTTATTCTTGCAATATTATTCGATAGCTGTGACACTGTTAATCCTGAATTTACTAAGGATCGATACTATGACCGAATTGCGTTAACAGCCATCTCGTATCTGACAGGATGACGTTAATAGATTTACTGCCGAAACTGCTCGACTATCTCATTTCCCGAAATCATCATCAGTCAATTTAACGGAGGCCCTTACACACGACTAGCTCAGAATTCAATCTCGAATAACGGTACAGCCCAATGGGCCTTTTCCATTTCAAATTGTTCTCCATCTAACTAATGCTAAACCTTATAACAGAAATGAATCCCAACCAAAAAAAAAGCATCCCTTGAATTCCGACTTTTACTTTGCCCCCTCTAAGTGAGAAAAACTGTTGGATACTATCGCCCATGTTCCTTCGTAGAAACTTTCCTCCTGTACTTCTCTTTACGACGTTCCCCCCTCTCTCCCTCATATCGGCAAAAGGAAGGAAGTCGTAAGCAGAAAAGGAAAACTTTCGTTTTTCTTTTCCTTTTTTTTTTGTTTCCTGAGAGTTGAAATAATCCAGAAAAACGATCCGTGGTAGATGCTCCACCTCAGGAAGGCTTGAACGAACCGGAAGTGGTAGTAGCTGCAGCAGGGTATCCAGACAGGAGTTTCAGCGGGTTTCAGAAAATTATGGCGATCGAGGAAATACGAAGTGGCGCTACCGGTAAGACTATCTTGTCTCCTCTCAATTTATCTAAGGAGATTCCTCTCTCGCTGCTATCTAAAATCTCCCATGGTGGCTCTAATAGAAATGGGACCCCGCGGCCAGTCGAGACCTCCTTCTCGGAGATTGTCTCTACCTCGTACTTTTTAAGAAGCTCCGGGCGATATTCTTTTTCGAGAGGACAGCAAAGTCGGGACGCCGACAGGCCCGATCGCTGCGATGCGAATAACCTTAAGCAACATATTGCCTTTCCTTATTTACAAATGCTCTTGCGGCTGCTCTTCGGGTTCGCTATTTTATAGATACGGTCTAAGATCCTTTTCTCTTTCTGCATGACAGAGACTCCAGTCGCCATACGTTCAAGCGATTCAGTTATAATGCATATTGTATATTCTCCTTTAGGTATCTAGTCCACTGGGTAAAGTTAGCGGAATCGTGAATTCACGTCCACTTGGACGTTCAACGGCGTTTGTTACGTAGTCGGATAAAAGTTCGTACGGGCCCATATTAAATTCTTATCATTTCGGTCGAGCGAGCGAACGCTTGAAATCTGCGAAACTCCTCTGCAGCTACCACAGTAGCAACATTCGTTATGGTAGCTGTTATCTATTGCTACCCCCTTACCAACGAACCTACAAACCAACCGACCATCTAGCCTCCCCACCCTAATTTTCTCAGTTGGATTTTTCCTTTTTCAATTCTTCTTCTTCTTCTTCTTTCAAATATCGCGAAACTTCATGCCTCCTCCTGTCCTCGCCCCTTGCCGCCTCCAGTCTACTCGCGACCCGATCCGCCATCGTGAAGTTATTGCCCCAGGTTTTTATTGCGCGAGTTATTGCCTATCAGGATGTGGAGGCAGACAACAAATTTGCTGCTCTCGTAACCGTGCCGAGAGACGAGCCCATGGGAAAAGGAACGAGAGAGAGTAAAGAAGACGCTGGAGACTGAAAAGAAAAAGAGATACGGGAATGGAGGAAGCAAAAAGAACTCGCAGCACGTTTTCGCCCACGAACGAAACTTTTCGATTCGTAAAAACAACTTTGGATACCAAGCAAAAGGAGTCTGTGTATCATTGGTAGATTCTCAATCATGGCTCCTGCTCTTGGGGGTCCTCAATAATCCATATATCCACCTGTCATCCAGACCACAATGCGCTATACGTGAAAGTCCTTTGGACTTTTTTTTTCCGAATAATAAAAATCCTCAGAGTGGGTCAGTGTTGGAATTTGGCTAGTCAATTTTTTCGATTTGATAAGTGGGGTGGGAATTGCGCAATGGGAGGGCGAGGGAAAAGAATCAGTATGGGATAAATACAGCTGATTAGGTGAGGGGGTGAGTGAGGGGAGGAGGGAAAGTAGGGCTCAAGAATAAAGGTGGGTTCGTTCAGTGAAATAGCCTACTCCAACAACGACAGTCTTGACGTCTTCTAGGGAATTGCAGCTTCGTCGAGCATCTGCCTAAGAGAAGGCATAAGTACGCCATTAAGTTCCGAGTGCACAGCCGGAAGTTGGTAGCGTATATATATGTATGTATATTATCAGTTGGAGAATATGGAAAATTGCAGCGTCTTTGTGCATTTTCAATTTCGGTATAGGCGAAAGGGAGTTCAAGCCGATTCGTACGATAGTCGCGTGCGAGAGCGAAATTTGACTATGGGAAAGTATTGGGAATTCCCGATACAGTCAGTAAATTCGTAAATTGCTATTCATGGTGAGATATAGATAGAAATGAAATAGATCTATCGTCAAGGAGCGCACCTGGGTCTATTTCTCCATTTATTTATTGAAAAACAATAGGAAAAACTCATAAACCAACGACATAAATATTTCAATATAGGTTTCGAACTGAGTTTCAATCATCATTGTTTACAAATGGTGGATCCGTTATGGCCGAAGTCCGTTTGAATATAAATTTCTTTCTTATTGAAAGAGAAGCCTAGTACCGATTTCGTTATTGAACTGAGATTTGATTAAACAAAAAAAAATTATCTTCCAATTCATTTCCGTCGGGTACCAATTTCGTTAAATTGTTTTGGGTTCTGATTGTACGTATTTTTTTAAGCTCTGGACAGTTAATTTGCTTAAAAGCGTTCTCTTTTCTCAGATAATTATAATGAAAGCTGAAGGTTTTCGTCGAAACGAAAAAAAAAAATTTTAATCAATCAAAAAAAAATTCGATTTTTTAAAACGAAAGAGGAAGTATCGAAATACCTCTTTTTCACGTGAATTGAATAAATTTAATATTTTCCTAGTAAAGTCGTTACATCCCGATAAGATCCGAAGCAATTTCAAAACTCGTTTCGAGTAAATTTCAATATATAACCACCAAAAGATCTCGTTCAATTTTAGCATAACTATAAAGCTAAAGTTACGCTAGAAAGTCTGACGTTTATACATATAAATTTACTATAGCGAAATTGGGCTTTTAAAGTGCCATGAAAAATCTGCTTTTCTTAATACAGCAAAAACAGTGAATTAAAACTGGCCACGAGGGTCCGACCGGCCGCTAATGTAAATCCGGATAAATTAGACTTGGTTACGCCGGCACGCCGAGGCTTAAAAGATTACGTCGTACGCTTATGCGAGATTTAAATACTCTTGAAGGGAGAAAGAGAGAGAGAGAGAGAACAGGAAATCGTCGTTTTAAGAGAACGCGTGTAAAGGTCTAATAAAATGTCTGTTTCGTGAAAAGTATGAACAGAAGATAGAAAGTTAATTGGAAGATGATTGAACAATTAAAAGTTGAGATTATCCAATCAAACAATAAAATAATACGTCCTCTCATTACTGTTACTTTCCACGGAAGCAAACGTGCGAGTAAACACAGCTGGTAGCCGCGTTCGAAGTAATTCAAGACGAGTCCTAATAGCACGAGCCTGAGGTACTGTAGTAGCGAACTTCAGGAAAGAAACCGCCGGCATAAACCGAATCCGACGCCCGACGTCTCGTGGCGTCTATCAATAATGCTCTCGTAAAACTTGGCGATAACAGCCTCGGCTAGTAGCTCCTAACTCCTTGAGAGCCATAGCTTTTCAGATCCACGGCTGTCCTGAACGGCCTGGACCTCTTGATGAGTTCCGCGCCATCAAATCCACCAACTTCCTACATTCGAACTTCTTTCCAGAATCTGGAATAATATTGGTTAGTATCGATCTCGTATTGATAAGGACTGGGCAGGTATTCATAAAAATATCAAGAAATAACATTTTTATTGAATACGTCCTCGAGCGGTTCTTACGTATCGGATAGAATTTAGGTTTATTTAATGCGAAGAATATAGGGAAACCATATATGTATAATTCCGGATAATAATAACAGTAATCGTATCGTGAAACGTTTCCTTGGACGTTATAAAAAAAAAGTCTCCAGAGAGTCCATAACGTGACAGCCTCATTACTCTTTATTCGGTCCACGAGAGAAATATTTGAATACACTTGGACGAACTTATCGCTTGAATTTGCCTGGGTCGCATGACAATATAAAAAGGGAAGATTCGGTATCGCCTCTACTATGGAAACTCGCCTTGAGCAAACCAACCGATTTATGGCGAACGATTTGTTCGCTTCGAGCGTAAAACCAGAACTACGACAACGACTCGGTTAAATTTTACTTCGGGCTTGGAGGCACTTTTTTTTTTCATTCGGTGCTTCTAACGGGTGTCACTCTTAAATAATGAGAAAATAAGACCCACCGAACTGGTATTATACTAATTCTCCTATAGTGACGCTCGAAGCGACAGCCACCACTCTCGTGACCCCTCGAATTTTTTGTTCATATCGGTCATTCGTTTGCCCCCGTTTATATTCATTTCCGTACTTTCACATTCATGTGTTCGTTTTGTTTGCAGCCACCCCATATGAGGGTTATTCCATGATGAGTTAACTCTGTAATTCCCAGGGTGACGATATACTGAGCTTCCACAGGGTTGAGTGATCCAATGCTGTCCAGGATACCAGCTAGTGTTGGACGTTGTCAGATAGTGTTAATCCGTGGGCTGTGCGTGGGAAAGGGTTGCCTAGCTATTTAGGTACTACCTGCTAGACACATAGGGTAGGAAATTACGAATCACCCTGTACATACGAATAGGAGGTTATTGGTAGGCCTTAACCTTTCCCTAATCGCTAATTGCATCGATTGCGATTTCAGTTAAGTTTACGAATTAACGAGTGTCGTTCCTTTTCTCGTTTCACGTAAAAAGATATGACCTTTAACCTCCACTTTAATAAACCATCTCATTTAGGTCTATATATGTATATATATATATATAGCGTTTGTTCTCTATACTCAAAGGCTGACGGTACCTTGTGTGACGTCCAGATTAATCGCAACCTCTCATATCTGGCCATGAGATAGTCCGCAACCTGCGTAACCTAAATGAAGTGTAATAAAAAAGCAAGGACGGCTATAAAGTCCAGTTAGAGAATTCTAACCTCACCCAATATAAATGCCACGTTCAATTTACTTACAAGCTTCATAAATCTTCTCCCTTTTCCTCCGGGACTTTGGAACCTTCGCGGCTGAATGGAAGCGCAGCACATAGGAATAAAAGGAAGCAGTGTAATGATCTTCTCAAAGTAACGTAACTTTATTTTCAGCTGGTACGTACAAGTGTGCTGCACACTGTGATATCACGAAGAGTCGCTACCCTGGTGAAAAGGTAAGAAGCTTCCTAGGTCCAAGGCCTATTTAGGTCCCCATCGGGTCAGTCCAGGTCTCTAGGTTAGGACCCTGATAGGCCCTTCGATTATAATAATGATAATTCTACTAGGGTATTCGCTGTGCAACACCAGGAGATCCTACCTTGTTATCATCCCCTCTACTGGCGCATCCCGACCACTGTTCGGCACGACCGACTGAGAACACTAATCTAATGTCCGACACACACGTTGCATACTTGATTCCACTTAATTAGAGTCACTTTACTTGGAGGTTCCCCGTTATATTATATATTTCCTTATGCTCTCTATATAGCACGATAACACCTAACCGCTTTGGAACTGCTTGATTAATCGGCGATATCCATATAGGAACGATTTCACCTCCGTTCATCCAACCGACGCTCGACCCTATACCGACGCTACCGACGCTCCCACCATCACCGTCGCCAAGCCGTATTACTTGTAATTACAGCTGGAATATACCATCGTGATTCAGTGGCTGGCGCCTCTCCCTTGTGGCCATCAGGAACTTAATTAACTATTCTACCCGGTAACCCCACATGTGCTTCGACTACGTCTTCGCGACTACTCCTGGTCCCTTCGAAATCCTCACGCAGCAGCTTCATCCGTTACAGATTTCAGGGTCTTATGGTTTTATTAGGTGATACCTTCAGCGGGTGATAATTGCTATAAGGAAATTTCGTTATCTTTAGCTAGTCAACGTGTCATCTTATCCTGATAACCTTTAGCAGGTCAACGTTTTCGTACAGCGATCTTATCACTGTGTAGTGTTAACCTGGTCTCTTATAACTTATGGATCAGCTTTCTGGCATATTACCGCGTGCGACTAGACTGACGCATTCTGAGGTGTCGCAATTAGGTACCTGGGTCTGATTTTGCTACAGCGATGCTTGCATGGGATCGTGGCTGTCAGCTTGTGGTACGTTTCGATACGTACAGTAAATGGCAATTCTGCCTCCATTAGGATAGTATGGGATAGTACTATATGGTTTCAGACTAGACTCCATCTGGATTATCTTCGCTGATTTAATTTATTACCAGGATATTGCTGGCTGATATATAGTCTCTCTCTCTCTCTCTCTCGTGAGTTATGGCTACTTAGGCTCACAAAGGAGCAAAGATCGCGCTCACCTCGCTGCAGAAATATGTTGGAGCTATATGGTGGAGTAATTTAAATTCAACCAGATCAATTCGATTTTACTAGGTTCGACGAAGAGCAATTTAAAGATATGCGAAGATCAAAGTGGATTAATAGCCACTCGCGATTGTGTAATTGATTATTAAATTTACTTTATATCTTTTATTTATTTATGCACGTATCGCGCACCGTAAAGGGGGGTTTAAGTTAATTGACCAGAATGATTGTTTCTTTTGTTTATCGGCTTATCCGTGTTACGATTAACAAATGGATTTTTCTCGTGATTATTTTTACGTTTTTAATTAAGGCACGACGATTAAGTATTTAGCTTGATTTATTTTCGTATCGCGCTCGGACAGAAATATTTTAGCTAATTGCTACCGCAATTAAGAGACGCTCGAGATGATGATACCTTTTGTAGAGATGCCACTCACGTTATAATTTTACGAACGAATTTGCAGCCTTAATCCTTGAAACTGTATGCGGTTTTAATCAAATCGAATTTAAACCTCGTTAGTGTATTAATGATTTTATACCCCCCCTTGTATACTAATGACATTATACCGGGCGGATACAATATTGTTACGGTCCATTGTAAACGGGATTTTATATCTCGAATAGGATATAAGAGTATGCGAGTAAATTGAAGAATTTACACAGCCCAGCAAAGGGTGTATAACCAACCCTTGATTTCGCACTCAAGGGTTGAAACGATTATTGCCGGTTCGCACGAATAATTACAATTGAACATAAACAAAGGCGTTAGCCCTTTATTGGGGTAAGATTTTGCGAGTTTTAATGATTGCGTAAAAGTCGATGAAGACCGCGAGTCGGGGTGGAAAAATTAACACCCCTGGATGGGAGCATCTCCATGGCACGTGAATGCTTGAATGACGAATTTAAATGACTCGATACGTCCCAGGCTCACTCGCTACATTCTAAATGGGGCATTCATGCCACTTCGCCATTTTCCCATTTCGTTATTCCGGAGGTAGTTTTCCGCAACGGCCCTGCTGGAGAGTCCGGAGTATAGTCGGTGGCTTTTGAATGAGGACTCGCTCATTAGGAATGGAAGTGAAGCCTCGGGCTAGCGTATCCAATGAACGAAAGCCCAGGGAAGGTCTGTGATGCTAGTGATATTACTAAAATGAATATTCCCCCAAGTATTTTCATTCTTCGTAAATATCATATGTGAATTCTCACTCTGCTCTGTATTCTTTTTCTTGCTATCTATGCTCCATATTAAAATTCAACTGAGCAAAGCCGTCGTCCAATCCCTTAATAATGGCCTGTTATATCATTTGAAAGCCGATTAAGTGATAGAAGATTTCAATAATCCAAAAATAATTAAAGCTATTTTACGATTTAAAAAAAATTGTGATTATAGGCATGTATAGACAGAATGGCTACCCTCGTATTTTTTGGGCTGTATAATTCAAAAGTAGGTACAGATTGTATATTCGAAAACCTCCCTTTATCGTTATTGATAAAGGAAAAGAATTTTCGTAAGGATTTTCCTTTGACCTCCTATCACACCGGGTTCGCCTTGACAACTGGAGAATAACGAGAGCCAATCGACCTTATAGGCCAAGGGAAATAATTTAATAATGGCCTCATTTCGGTACAGGAGGGTGAAGAGGTTGAAAGGTCGTGAGGTCAAAATAACTGAAAACCCACTGTCTCAATTCGTGGATGTTCAGAGGACGATTTTACTTATGTACTTTTCCTGACTTTCAAACGTAAGACGTGGCACCGTCGGTGGCAATGCATTTCTGAGGCAGCCACTTTTGATAAATTTCCTCCTGAAATATGAAGCGAATGTTCCAAAAGTTATGAGAATGCGCCAGGTGCAGTTTCCACCCAAAGCGAATCAAGTCGGGTCGTCTTATCTGCCCGTTCTGGAGACAGTTACGCCAAGTTAAATCAAACCAACCCCATAGCGAAATCAACAGTCTTAGGTAGCTTGGCTGCAGGGATAATCATACATACACGCTTAGTAAGCAAAGACTTACTCATGCAGGCTCCGCAATTCAGTTAATCGGGACAAAGAACCAAGTACGTAGCATCCTCTTCGTATAACGAGATGATTACAGACAACCGTACTCGATGTCACATTGAATTCAAATTTCTATACAAATTTTGAATTCTTGATGTAACCCACTGATTTTTGATTTTTTATATTTTTCTTTTAATTCACCTCCATGACGATTTCTCTGTGAGAATTATTTGCAATCTGAAAACGTTACTTCGATATATTAAGACCCGAGGGTCAAATGAGCTCGAAATTGTAAACCCAGATGAGAAAGTAAACTGGAACCGGAGTTGGCTACAGTGCAGACTCCGCATCTAGACTGGGGCCATGTAAGACGTGTAGTATAGGGGGTGAGCGGAATACGTGGCAAGTAATAAGGATGGTACAGCTGCACCCGTTACTTCTAATATCTACCCTCTGGCCGAGCAGACTATAGCCTCTGGTGTCGTCGACACGCCCACGTATGCAAGTAAATTCGATAGTCACGTCAAAATATGTGAAAACGCTTTGGGGTTAACTTGTTCAGGAAAGTAGGGAATCTATTGGTTATATGGTATTTCCCATTGAGGATTTCCGTATAAAAGATGCCAGAGGGATCATACGTGTCATTGCACACGGGGGTGGTATAGGAGGGAGGGGGGGGGAAGTATTTGAAAAGTGTTCGAAATCGATGTTTCAAAGGAAGAGTAGTTTTCGAGAAGATGGGTCGGCTAGAAAGTTTTAATCTGACCGTAGAAACTTTTCCAAAGAATTTCTCGAAACAAACTACCCCGAATGATGTAATATTGTCAGACAAAAAGGGGATAAGGGTGAAGGACGGTTATATGTATGGTTAAGGAATGAGTGAACCATATGTGACTCGAGTTGAATTCCTTCTGGAAATTCAAGTGTTAAAAGACTATGCATTGGATTAGAGAGGTTGGGGGTTAATTTAAATTAAATTTTTACTTTATATTCAACTTTTAAATTTCTTAGCAAAATTTCAATTAACGTGACATCGGATTTGAGAAAATAGTCAGCGTCGATCTTAATGTACTATAATATGCATTGGTTATGAATTCCACGATAAACACCCCTCAAGAATATTAATGGGGCACTAGGAGTAGGATTCGCGCGATCATAAAAGCCTTGGTTAAAGGCGTGTATATCAATCTAGTCTCAGGCTCTGGAATACTCAGTATTCGGTAGAAACCTGGAATCGGGAACGGAGCCATTTCCCGAGAATAAACATAATTTAAATACATAAAAGTTCTGCACTACGTATTGTTAAACTCATTTCGCAACTTTTCGAAATGTAAATTCCGACTCGGCTACTATCAGTGCGAACGTCGAGCTGACTGTCTCATCCCTTCGTTCCTACCTATCGCGATCAGGAGCCAGAATCCTTAACGAAAAATATTCAACTGCATTGAATTGGCACTGCACGCCATTGTTAATAATATAAATTCTAATATTTCTATGTATAATAATAAATACGAATATTTCCTCACTAAACCCAAAATACACTGTCTTCGTGTAAACATAATCAGCAAATGGCTACCGGGAGTCGTTCGGCATAACTCCCAACAGACTTTCTACCAACTTCGACAAGCATCGCATGCTCCAAGAGAGACTATTTGGCAAAATGAGTAAAAGACAGAGCATAGAAGTAAAATCATGGAATCGTAGGAGCTCAGCAAGTAGTCGAGGTTAGACAGGACGGGGGGACCCATAAGTGGTAGGTGGCTCAAAATAGTAGGTACCAGGTAAGGTACCTACTAAGGCAGCCAGGAGGATACGAAGCGAACAAACATTAGCATGAAAATAGGAAACTAGCTAGGAAAGAGAAGAAGTCTACTTAGAATGAGTACGCTAAGGAGAGTTCACCGTATAAAAGACGTCGCAAGCTCCAGCTCCTCCTCGGTAGGTATAGGTCTGCGGCGTTGCTATACCCCTGGTTATACTGGCTGGGACGCCATGCCTGCTGCTCCCACGCGTTCCCGCTATGCTAGGGTTGAATTTTATTAAAATATTTAAGTAGCGAATTGCATTAGGGAAATAGCTAGACTATTGTTCACTGAAATATTATCACGGCCGCAGCTCTAGCGCGAATCCTACTCGAGCGAGCGTGAACCAAACTTTTACGTTCATTCCCTTTTCCTCTATTATCCCACCCGAATCTCTCGCTCTTAAAGTAACTACCGGATCAACTAAAAACGATTCAAAATCATAATCGACGTCCCGACGACTTTTTAAGTTCTTTTCCATGTTTCCCTTGCACAATACTCCGCCGTGGTGGAAGTCTTTGAACGAGTTATTCTACCCCTGGGAGGTCACCAGGTAACCCGAAAAAAAACCAAGTAACAAGAGTGCAACCCTTAAGAGAAAAAGATGGTTAAAGAAGGACTCTGTTTTGTAAAAAAATCCATGACCTATCCTTTAAGCTTGGTATCGGTACCTAGCATTTTTGGCTAACGAACCATACAAAACTATTCCCATACCATAGTACATGTATGATTGAATCATCCCTAATAATTTGTATGGGGTATTATTACTGTTTCATTTAACCATGGGATATTCTTATCAGGATATCAGTATGCTTCTCGTCCTGGATCCTACAGACGGTTTATCAGTACGATTTTCTTTGCGTCTGATGTTCACCCTATACCGTCTATAACCAGCAAGCGAAAGCTCTTGAACAAACGTGATTATCGTCGAAATCCAGACTCCTCGGCTCGATCCGTAGAATAGCTAGAGGAAGCAGGGCGTAAATCACAAAGCAGCGCGCATTCGTTACATAGGACGCAGACCATGAAATACGGACTCTGTATTCTCTCGCCGATACATTGTTTCGCTCGGTGGAACAAATTCGTCCGATTGGATTCAGAATTATTCGCACGGCTCCGTCTATGCCGGATTATTCTTTGCGTAGCTCGTTGTGTAACCGCCTGTACGCTTTCAAAGGGTGTACCCATTCCACTTTGACGATCTTTGCCACCTTTTTATCTGCACTGCTAAAAGAAGCGTCGAATTCTGAAAAAGAAGCTTTGGAACAAAATGCCATTAGGAACTCTTATTTCTTGGGAGGCTGTAGGACAGTTTATCTTGGTACGGTACACAGAGAGATACGAGTATCCATATGATATATAATACCTTGATTAAGGGTCTTCAATTAAAGTAGGCTGTAGCTGACGTCAGAAATGTCAATTAAATATTTACCTTTGCGACATTCGCGATTTTGACTCCTGAGAGCCTTCTGGGTTCCACCCTCAGGAATTTATTCAGGAATATTTTTGTGTCGACAGGACAATAAACATTTTATTGCTTCAGATTTACATAGCATTACGTTTTTATCAGGTGGAAACTTTTTTTGCTTTTTTTTTTAGTGCTTACTCTTTATCACTACTTTATCTATTCTTATCATATCCTTTCTCAACCCTCTACTGATTGTTTTGCTGATTTGTCGAATGGCTCTTGTATCCCAAAGTACTAAGGGCTGATTTACGCTCAAGTGCGCATTCTATTCGCATATATAACGAACCTTCATAAGGGTTGGCCTATCTTTGTCGATGATTTCGCAACCCTTTGAGCGTAACAGACAACCACAGTTATCCAATTGATGGTTAACGATACCGAGAATCAAATTACATTGCTACTCTATCCTTTCGTCGAGCATCCCCGGCCATTGTGGGCATTCAAGCCTCCTTTAGCCCACCCAGCCGACTCCTGTATCTGCCGTTACGCGGTAACTCTGCTTTACCTTAATTAATGTTTAATTGGATATTTTCTCAACTTCTTCTCAAAAATGCTTTGAAGTTTCTCAGTCCGCTGGAAACTGTTCTTATACCTCGTTTTTTTTTTATTTTTTTTTCCGAGTAACATCAATCGCTGCGTCACGTTTAAATTTCCATTCGAATCAAACTTTTTGATATTACCTAACTTTGTTTAAGCAATACTGTATGACGTAAGTTATAATTCAAAACAGGAAGAAAACAAAATTATAATTCCACCCTACCAGATGAAAGGTAACGAATAAATTCATATTTATGAAAAAAAAAAAAAAAATATCGTTCGCAAGAAACATATCGAAAAAAATATTGTTTATTCAAAATCTTAGTCTTAAAGAAAATCATAAAGGATCCTTCGCGTCATGGTTAAAAATTGTATTTTATTTTTCAAAGCAAAGCAGGAAAAAGTAACCAGACCAATTTGTTAACTGACACAGTATTCCCAGAGCTGGTTTCTCTCTCTCTCTCGTCTTATTATCCAGTCGAATCATTTCTTGTTTGCCAGAATCAAGTAGATAGATATACATAATATCCTGAACTTCTTAGAAGAAATACGATAAATACGAATCTCCGAGAATTAGTGTATCGTCAATTTATATTTCGAATTAGAAGAAACAAAGTATCCAGGAAAATGTATCATCGCAGCAGAAATTTATCAGAAGCTACTATCTCAATACACGTTTTCCATCTCTCGGTAAAATTGAAGTTCTCTTCGGCTTACGAATAAGGAAATATTTTCCCAGCACTTTACAGGAAAATTGAAAGGGGATCGAACGTAATAATGGCCCATAGTTTCTCCTCCTTTCAACCGAAGCTATGCATTGGCTGACTCGAGCTCTCGGAGAGAAACCAGCTAAGATACGAAACAAACGAAGAGTAGAATAAATAAAGGAATAAAACATAAAACAAAGAAAAGGATAAAACCGAAGTACGTGCTCTTGAGCTCATTGGCTTTGGTAAATTCGTGAGAAAAATTGCAATGCTGTCGAAACCGGTTTCCAGGTTGGCGTCATCAGGTCGGTCACGTCCGTCACGATGTACCAAGTAGTGGCAGAAAAACTAAAAAAAAAATCGTTCGACGTTCCATAGTCTTCGTAGGATAAGGAATGAAAAATAAAAAAATAAAATTATCGTATCAAAACCACATATATATGTATACACACACACAATATAACACTCTAGGTCGAGTAATATAGAATCAAAGTGCAGAGTAAATCAAACGGACTAGAAATTATCGGAAATGCTTCGAGTCAGTGATAACTGCAGATAACGTTCACGGACATTGACAAAGCTCCCCTATAACCACTTTCAGATATTAAAAATCGACCTAAGGATTTCTCGCGATTATTAGAGCTTTTCTACTAATTAATAAACCAGGCAAATCATTTTCAAATCTCTCTACGAACTTTATCATTATCATGTAGGGTTCAAAAGTGATATATCGTGCATTAAAAAAAAAAAAGATTTTAATTTTTAAAAAATCAGATTACACTAAGTTGGTAAATATAGAAGCTCTATGAAAATTCTTGGATGCTGATTATATATATAAGAAGCACGAAGCAGCATAATATATCTAATGCACTCAATACGTAGAACCGATCGAGTATTTTCTCAAATGGATGAGATCGTATCTGTGCCAAAGTCCTTAAGATGAATTTAAGGGCTTTTATCGACTCGTTCGTAGGTCGATGATTGCTACTTAAGATTTCATCAAGTTCGATTCAGAACGCTTATACCAAGGGAGCTGACTATACGTATACCTCAATCCGTTTTTCGCGCGCGGCATTTAAATCCCGTTTACGTGATTACTTTCATTTAATTGAATCTTCGCGTGTTCCCTGGCCCGTGAAGGGGCTCTTTGCCCCCCTTATCCCCCATCTCATCCTCCGAGCGCTCATTCCCCATCCAGCTAATCCCTTCTATTTATGGATCGGTTTCGGTCGGCGGTTCGCGGTTCGCTACTCTTTCCGTTTCTCGGGAATCGACGATTTACTGCCAGCTAGATCCTTTGCTGCTTTAACAACTTTCGAACACAGAGCGCGATCTCTAACTCTCGATCTACCGACCTCGTGACCTCCCGATCTTAGGAGCAATTGAGGTTTTCAGCCTGACTGCGAAATTATTAACGATCGCTAGACACGAGCTTCTCTGAACTCTGGAAAAGATCTTCGACGGGATTGATAAAAAAAAAGTTTGACCTTGATTACTCAAAAATATATTAAGGAAACTTATTGTCAATGCAGCTGGATATGTTGCATTATCGTTAGTTTGACGTTAAAGTTTACGTGACAGCAACTAGTTTCTTGCTGACTCGTGATATAAAAGAGTCGAGATTAACTTGGTCCGGGGTACACGGTGACCTTTTCAATTGACCTCAGTGATATCCGAGAAGTCGGAACTAAGAAACTATACTGAAGTAACTCAATTCCAGTATCTGTTTCCGGTACCGTACCGAGGGTATCGGAGGTTCAGGAAGGAAAAGCTCAGGGATGTTTAATTAAAACGTTTAATTATCTCAGATCGTTTTTCCGATAGATCGATACTTGTAGCAAAGAAATGGATACTCAGGACAGACAGATGGATAGATATAGATAGATGTAGGGTCTAAGGATGGATTTATGCACGGATCATTTGCTAAGGAGCTTTCCAACGTAAGCAGTGTATTTGTGCCGTGTTAGAGAAGTTCCGAGAAGTTTGGTCCTGTGGGACCCGTGCTCCTGGCTCACCGGTCCGACTAATAGCCTTATGTATACCATCGAAGGAACTTGGACGGTTTAACGCAACATCGACGATAAGTCTCCCGGTGGTTGCTTTGGCGCGAACCCCAAGCCATTCGAAGCTTTTGGGAATAAGAGAAAATAAGTGGCAAGTATACTGGATGCTTCCGGAGGAGAAAGAACGATTGCTGGGTGAGCTGTGGATATACCTTGTGCCGATGATAGATGCGGAGGATGAGAGTCGCAGGTTGAAGGGCAGCTGCAGAGTTGGCATGGAGTTCATAATAAATGGCAAACAGGGATCATCGGCGTAACGGGAATTACGAGGCGTGTAAATGCAAGTGCTGGAAATTTGCAAGTAAATAGTAATTAATCAGTGTCCGTATGAATGGTCGGTATAGTTAATTTGTCATTTCGTTCTGCGACAATTTGCATACGACCATCAGCCACTGGCCCTGTGGACCGAGTCACGGATAGACGAAAAGCCGAATATCGGGAAATTGATGACACATCGGAAATGCACGTGAAAGTAGGCCGGAACTGTAACGCGTAACAGGTGATTCTGCTTGGTCCATTAGAATTCGAGGATTTCGAGAATACGATTGGGCATGAATTAGAACTTCCGGTTCTTTGAAAATTTGAGAAAATTATTCGTTCGATGCGTCGGCAAAGTCCTCTGGCGACGCTCGTTGAGGATTTGGAATGATTTGTTCCTCTGATCATGAGGTCTGATCCATTTCGTTTTAGTAGGATCGTATTTATGGTTCAGGGTGGAAAAGAATGATCGTCTAGGAAGATGAGAAGACGAGATCAGGAAGGGTTTTTCTTAGAAGAAGCAGAAGCTTGTGTAACGCATTCCTGGTATTTCTCTAGGAATGAAATTCTGAAATAACATTCCACGAAGGCGAGGAGAGCTCGTGGCGTCGACTGGCGTCCCAACGCTAGACGTCGTTGGGTGATAGTGGAAGAGCAGGAAAGGGGAACCTCATCAGGACATAATTGCTCGACGGCTTTTATTTATGTCCCGAATTCGAGCTCCATTAGAGCCCTTTATGAAATGCGCCGGGACGCCTGGCTGCACATTAAAGCTACCGTGTGAAGCGTCGGGCGACCTGTGCTTTTAAAGGTCGATCGGGGCCATCCATGACGATTCTAGGATACCCTCTGATACTCTTGTCGGCAAAACCCAAGATACCAACGTGTCACCGACCCTAAACTTGACTCTTCTATCTCGGAAAGAAATAACTTTTTTTTTTCGATTGGAATTTGATTGTATTTGAAAAGAATGAGAAAAATGGCTGAACCCTTGTATCGTGAGCATCCCGACCTGACTGGCATTACCGACACGACTAAAACCAAAATCGATAGCACCTTTCGCTACAGCATCCATCCGCTTGGTCTTTTGATATGAAATGAAAATTTTCAAAAAATTTTATTGAGTTTTTCACTTTTCCAAGAAGAATCGACGTAACTGTCAGACTTCATATCTATTTCCATTGTACAGGTTTGAGATATAAAGGCGCAGCATCCGACCATCTGAGATCGCTGTCTATGCTCGTCAGGCAATTTTAGTTTCTCTTATTGGAGTCTCTGTCAGGAAAACGTAAGGAAAGAAAAGGCAGAGTGACGCAACGGACGAGGAAAGCCTGAGAAGCAGAGGGTGTAAAAGTTTTTCAGGATTCGAGTAAAATCGATGGGAATACATCCAGCGAGAAGGTTTCGAGTTCCGAGTTGAGGTATAGACTGTCGCAAAACTTTTGGAATGCTACCGAATTCTCGAGGTTCGAAAGTGAAGAAGTGCCGGAGGGTAGTGATGTGTTCCCCCGGTAACTGGGAAGGGTAGCAGGTTCACCAGTGTGAAGGAACCTTTAGCGCGGCATTCAAGAGCCACAACTCGCGTTATGCTTATTCGCCGAATCGAATCGAAGGGAAGCGAAGAGCCGAAGGCGCGCTACTCAACTTTTGGAATTACCTTCAGGAAATAAGTTAGCCCTGGGTCCAGAAGAGGCAAAGAGGAATGAAAGGGCCAACCCCTCAGTCCGGAATTAAGGACTCGCATATATGTATATGAAAGGCCGTCAGGGTTGAGTAGCAGGGGGTTGGCTGGCCTGATCTCCTCACGAAGGGGAGGTAGCGGCGGTTGGGCTTAGTGTGGAAACTCTGGCAGACTGACTTCTGTAAATTATAATGCGGTAATAAGACGAGGATCATTCCCTTCGCCCTGAGTACATCACAGCCCAGCCTAGGCTACGTGCCCACCTACCTGTCTGCTTACCCTGCACCTACCCACCTACCTACCTAGAAGCCCAGCTACCTTCAGACCTAATGGTAATTACATCCATCCCAGCCTCCCTGGACCCCTCCTGCTGGAGGTTGACTCAAATTAAATCGAGTCGTCGCGTCAGACGGAAAATTAGCACAGCTTCTTAACGCCCGTCGCTGCCGCTTCAGGATTAGGTTCCGGGATACCATCATCTCCAGGAAGTACCCCCTGCAAGCGCAATCCTCCAGAATTACATACCTCTTGAATACTTCGAGTAATAGGAATGCCTATGTCATTTCTATGATTCCAGCAAAATTTACCCTTATACGTCGAAAACGAATGGCTGACACAGACTGTACCGTGAACGAGCTAATTTCTACGTTAATTACATAGAAGCTCTGTCGGTCACACGAATCGAACGAGCAAGTGGAATTCGTTGAACCAGACTTGTCCTGTAAATCAGAATGATTACTCCTCGTACACGGAGAGGCTCGTAAACGCGAGTAAATTATCGTCATACCGTCACTAATTGAACGTATCTAATATAGTATGCGAGTCGTATAGCGCTTGCAGAATTTAACCAATCAAGCAAACTGGTACGTATACGTATACGCTTACTGGATTAGTTTTAAAGCTCCTTTTCTGACCGTACCGACCATCAAGCAAAGCTTATTAGGGTTTCGTTCAGAATTGTATGGTTACTCGAGGATTCTAGTTTCCGTCAGTCCGGTGGAAAATTACGACTTAAATTGCATACCTTGAATGAGTCCTCGACGTCTTTATCAGTTACGAAGTTATAAGCTATGAGACAGACTGAGGATATTCAGTTTGTAACAGTGCATGTCAGAGCAAGTAATACTCCATTACACTCGACTGTAGTGTCACCGTTGCTGGTTCCTGCTTCTTACTGCAGTGGCGCAGCGTTGTTGCCTGGTAGGTTCACTGACTCGAAATCCCATAGTAACATCAAGCCAAATCTCTCGCTTGGCTCTCGCTGTGTCCTGTGGCAGGACGGGATCTCGGTATACCAAAGTCCACGTACACATAGCCTCTTTCTGGCAAGCAACGAGGTTTACTTAGATTTAGAACGGAGTTCAAAGATTGGAGCTCCCTCTCCCACGTACCGCCAAGTAAACAACAGCAACATGCCAGGATTCAGTTGCTTCTTTCGTATGGACCTACCGAAGAAGAGTCCAGGTGATTCGATCAGGTCGAGACACTTAGGGGCCAGGTCGCAGCATTCGACTGTGGTCCAGATGAAAAGATATTCTTGATTACAGATATACCTGAGCAAAGTCAATCTGACGAAGGACACAGGAAGTGGCTACGCCTATGCTGGCTACCGTAGACCCTGAATTCTAGCAAACTGATTGAAGATGAACTGTGCGACGATCCTTGATGAAAGATCCTTGGGCCCTTGAATTTCTTATTAAATTAGGATCTCGACCCAGGCGATAGATTTCGTTGAAACGGCTAACGAGCCAAACCACGAAGCGGCGACCTCAGTGAGATAACAACCAAACAGAAGACGGCGTACGTGATCATCTCACGGTATACCCGCACACTATAGTGAATGTCAAGACCGCCGCGACGCCCCGCGTCGTACTGGCTCAAATTCCAACCCCATTTTCTTCGCAACACCACACGGGCTATATAGGGAACCCGACGAAGTTGCTCGAACAGCTGTGGGGAATGTATCGCCATTATTTGTTCCAGCTCTGCTAGCTCCTTTCCAGGCCCTTTCCATTCCATCCTTCTCCCCCTCTCTTCCTACCTTCCTTACTTCTTGTTCACTCACGCGTCCTCTCGAGCCCATCCCTTTCGCCTATACGTGCTGCACTACCACTGACGAAATTCTTCGAATCTAACTCAGCCACGCTTTCGCACCGGCACTTCCTCCCTTTTCAATTAACAGACCTTCGCAAGGGCTAATTCCGTGAAAATGATAGTCCTCGAAATCCTTGGTTAAATCAGGAATCTCATTTCTGTAGGTTCTTTCACTTTCTGTCCGTTCACACCGTTTTTTGTCCTTCGCGCTACTCATGGAAATGAGACCGTTAACGATTCGCAGTTAGAGCGACCCTTATTGACTATATACCCTATCTATCTCTTGAACCGCACTTTAGCCTGGTATTGTGTAACATAACGTAACGTATAAAGTCACGTGAAATAAAGTAGTATAAAACAATGTAGCACTATGACAGGACAGTCTACGCATAATAATGGCTTTTGCATCTGCCGTCCCAGTTTTATTGTACCTTCACGATTTTAAACTACCCTGCGCGAAGGGATGAAACGCACAATTTTTTTTCTTTTTTTTTTTTACAATCTGGGTCAGCTCTCGATACTCCAGCGGGGTAGTTTAATGAAATTTTCGAGAGTTTCCATACTGTCATAAATATCTGCCGCTGTTGGGGGAACAGGGTGGATTCTATGCGAATGAGTCTACTACTTGTGGCAACAGAACTTGAAGTAAATACAGTTTCTGGCAGCAACCTACTATATCGACCATGTTTAAAATTTTACATCTATCTCATTATACGTCATTCTTATTAATGCTGCATTCGTTCTCGATGAACGATACTTATTTTCTTCCATCAGTCTAGGCTCTAGGATAGAAATGAGGTAGGGATGTTTTCATTGAAGAGAAATAGAAATTGGAGGACGCAGGAGTAATGGGATAGGGAAAGATCTCAAGCGAGTAAATATCTCGGCGGTAAATGGAATTGAATAAACATTTTTCAAGGAATAGTCGACAATGGTATGAATTTAAAAGTCGCTGAGGTAGCCGAGTCTAGCTTCGCTATGGAAAAATCGTCTAGCGTAAAAATTGCACACAGATCTCACTACCCCATCATCCCCCCAGTACCAGTTCCTCTTGTTATCACTCAATTCTTGCTGAGCGTCCGTTTAAAAATGCTAATAGCTAATGCTAATGTAAGAGGAAATTTTTTTTTTACTATTCCTCGTAATAAATACCCATGAATTGCTTATTCCGCGGAATAGGGATGCTGTTCGTGAGATCAAAAAATTTTGTACCCAACCGTAAATAGATTTCCTTTTAAAAAGACTCCCTTTATACGAACTACCTTTTTTTTTACAAAGGATCGTATCGATTTAGCTCCAACGGTTAACTGGCCATTTCTGCCTTGGTCCATTGGATGCTGTTCGAGTATCATCCCACGCAATGCTTATCCAAATGTCATTCTTTCGTAACTTCCTTTACAAAAGATGTCTTAAGGATGACTTTTGGACATTATCTCTTACTTGGGACCAGATTATTTTAGGGTGACGATAAATTAACCAGGAGTTGGTAGCGTTCTAAGGATTGATGATCTACTTACTTCATAGCTTTGTATCTCTGTCTACCTTGCTACGCTTCACGTCCATGTCACCAGGAAGAAATATCCTCTTAGGGATCTTTGAGTTCCTTGCAGTTCCATTCCTGACGTATCACCGTCAGGTTATCCGGAGATCCTGGAGATCCTGGATTTCACGAGTCACCTGCTTCTGACGTCTCTCAGGCTCTAATTTAAATATCGTTCGAATACGTTTGAGCGAGACGGTATAGAGTCGTGTACCCGAGACACCCCGTAGGGCTTGTATGGATGAAGGGATCGGATCTACCCTGGTCCCTCCTAGCCAGTCGTCCTCTCGTACCGGCTATGCATTTATGGATGTCGAGATGCAAATATCGTTTACATACGGATCGACGCCGTCCATCCATTACTCACTCGCGGTTTTGTTGCTTTTTCATTTTACTCAGACCTTTGATTCGATCGATCATTTTTCTCTACTTGAGAAACTGGTTTTCTTTATGTCTTCGTAATCGTGGATGATCTAATCCTGCCTATAAAAAATCGTCAGGTTTACCTACCGAACGTAGATACGGATTTTAATGACTGTTGATACTTTAGTAACCCTCAATATTTTGCAAAAGTCAATATTAAATTACATATTAATTCGCGGTATAATATTCATTATTTTTATTGCAAATATATTGTACGTATGTGTGCTATTTACTATGCTGGATAATTGCTCATGCAGTTGCGCTCTTGCGAATTTTTCATTAAGTCTAGCACGGTAGATATTGACACTGTTTACGAATAGACCAGTTCTGTTGTGGGTTCAAGGTTCAGCTAAGTATTATTAATAGGACAAGATTAATATTTTTGATATGCTCTAATGACGAGTTTGATGAAGGATCGATCAAAGTGTTGATGTCATAATATATTTTTCGCACATTCCGTGTTTGGTAGTTTTTTGCATATACGATTTCACTTGACTCTTTTGCAGTCTTAAAATTCACGATATAAGCCAAAACGGAAGTGCACTGCTGGGAGATGACGCACAGCGGATCGATCGAGTGGCTGAGGATGATTATTCAAGGAGTGCATCTCAGTAAAATTAAATCCCTTACGTTAGAGGAAGGGATCGATATGTCTTTGGTCACCGTGTAGATTAGAGAAAGCGTTAAGGTCGAAAGCTGTCCTGTATAATGAAGAGGCGCTCTTATCCTGTGGACTTGGTTAGTGATGCTATGTGTGGTGAATGAACTTTAACCTTCGTCTCGCAAGGGACAGAGAAAGGTTGGATAACTGAAGGAATGAAAAAAAAAAAAACTAAAATGAAGGAAATTTTCAAGATCTAAGAAAATTACTTCATCATATCGAGAAACGTGGCTCAATGAGGCTCTTGTCATCTCGAAGGTCTAAACTCAATTTTCATGGGTACAGTCCCCCGCCAAATTTAAAACTACCTAATGATATGTAAATATTCCAAAAGCTAATTGAATTTCTCTCCTCGTTTTTCTTGCAGATTAAGGAACGAAGGTGCGGCTACGCAAAGAAGCGCTATCGCGACAGTTCAAAGAGAAGGAGGGATGAAAGGATCAGGATCGGGTATGAGAAAGGACAAAAGCTGGTGAAGACATCAGCCAAAGAGGGAGACAGACGTGAAGAAGAAACCTTGAAACCGACGTGACGGAGAAAAACTCAAGAGGTGGAAGGGCGATTCAAAGGAGGTTGAGGAAGGTTGTCAGAAGGTAACGAAAATATAGGCAAATTACTGGCTCGGCCCGGCCTATGTTAATCTCTGGCTGCTGAGATAGCGAAGAATGAAATTGACCGCAATAGGACTTCCGTTTCTCAGTGTCAAGGACGATGAACACCTGCGGAAAAGGTCCTCCGAAGGAGGAGAAAGGAACGCAGGAAGGATATTCATAATGCACGTTAAGCGGACGACGTGCCGCAAGATACGTCGAGAAATCGCGTTCTCCGAGACGAGATGCTGAACTTTTATCGCTTTTCCGGTGCCGGCAGCGACTGAGAGTGCGACGAAGAAGCAGACAAGAGATACGGACGCTATAGAGAAAGAAAGAGTGTTAGGAGGGACAGGGTGGGAGGACAGTGAAAAATAACAGACGCATTTTAAATCTAGTCGCTAAGAAAGTTCAGTGACTCGAGCTCTCGAAGGATCCTCTTTTATGTAATTACCTGGAGAATTCAAAAAAAAATTACAGCCGCAATCCCAGTCGTCCTCCCGTTAATCGGCATATCCGTTTGCCACGTACGAAACGAATGCTCGTTCATCTTTCACATCTCGTTTCTCTTCGTTACCGACTGGTCGCTCGGTCGGACGGTGTCGTCGCGAAGTAAAATACAAATTTAAAGGTACCGTCGTTGCATGTTGCCACGCGAGGGACGCATCGCGTCGGTCATTCGTTCCCATCAGCGGTAATAATTTATTCGGGCGTAAAACAAAATGAATTATTCACAATGCATCAGCGTGCAAGCGCACTCCGTGACAAAGTATTACAATTTACAGTAAATCGCCATTTGCAAGTCGCGCAAAGTACGCCCTGATTGTACGGGACTGTACTGTAGTCGAGCGATGTTAAAGTATGGATTTGCTTAGCGACGCGTTCACACGTGAGAACGTTAAATCACTGTTTGGTAACGTTGCCACGTTATCGAACGCCTAATCGTAATCGTCGACGTCAAGCGCCGAGCCGAAAATTCCCATAGAGTCCAAGACAGCCGAGCAGAGAACAGAAACGTGATTCACCCTATCGATAAGGAAGGAATCGCGAAAATCGGTGGGAGAAACTAAATTTGCCAATATATAAATGCGAGTCTAAAATCTTATACCAAAGTATGGCGCCGTCCGGGAGCTCGAGGACGGAATGTGCCCGAACTGAGAATCGTCCCTGAGACACGTGGAGATTTATGATAATAGTGTCACGGGGTCCAGCGCAAGTCGACCAGAGATTAGAGTTCCTACTGCGACGATAAATGTGAGCCATTCCCTTGATCCAACCAAGCATCGAGTCGAATATTGTCTTGGACAAATGTGAACTAAGCCCAAGTCCCAGAAGTACGCAGGCACTAAAACCACGGAAGAATGGAGAAGGACAGTGGACGGCATTATAGAGCTTACGAAGGCCTAAAGCCGGCCAACAATGGCAACACGTCCTCCCTCAAGAGAGGCACGGATCTCTCCAAGAATCGTTCACGACCAATAAAATGTCTTTGCTTCGGAGGTGTGCCCGATAAAGCGAGTCGTCATTCCTTCCTGAAAGGTTTCGTCATTAATCTGGGCATATGCGCCCTGCTCGTGTCTTACACACTGCTTGGTAGCTTCATCTTTCTGGCGATAGAGGGTGGTAGCGATGGTATACATCAGCGCACCCTGGCCACAACAATCGCCAGTGGAAATCAGCTTGCTCGAAGAAACACAACTGCGTGGCTCAAGCAGGTAACTGAAAAGATAAAATTGGACCGCTTGATCCTTTTTTTTTAATTTTTTTTACTCAGTGTGATGTATCGAAGAATAGTTTAGTGTATACTTGTAATAATATGTAGATTTACGTAATCGAGGAAAATATATATTTTCAGATAACCCACGAAGCTAGAGCGAGGACAGTGCAGAATATATGGGAACTCACGGTGACCCTGAACATTCTCTATCGAGAAAACTGGACCAGGCTGGCCGGTCAGGAAATCGCACGGTTTCAGGATCAACTGGTAAAAAGGATCACGGAGGACGTGATAGCGTCTCAGAATGCTGGTACCTTCCTCGGATCTCACAACGATGGCGTAACGGAGCGACGAGTTCCTGACTACGAGTGGAACTTTGCGAAAGCTTTTCTATACTCTCTCACCGTCCTCACAACGATCGGTAAGTCGATCCAATATCCAATTTCTTTATGGAAATTTGAATTTGTCTCATCCTCTACGTCGTTTCGTATCTTATTTGTATGCGAGTTTTTGACAATTTTAAATTTACTGTAAAACTGAAACGGGCTAATCAAAACGTAAGATCTGTCTGGAATTTCTAGATAGAGACCGTACCGCATGCACCGAGCTATACTAGACTCGATGGACAAAGTCAAGAATAAGGACTCTGTCATTCTGACTTATGAAATTTCACGAGTCTGCTATACGGAATGTTTAGAAATGGCAAAAAATGAACCTCCGTGATGGTTGGGTGGGGAGGGGAATTAATAGGAAGAAATTTGGAATATATAAGGACGATAATATTTGTATATAATTAGTGGGTCAGCCGAACGGGGGATTGAAAGACATTGGTGTAAGGGAGGATAATTACTGGGGGCAAATACTAGACAATTTAACTCTCTGCAGAGTCTCTGTCTCGTATCGCCCTGAGGCTTCTCTGTTTGAGTCGGCGCCACTATTTAACAAGCTAAACACTATGCACTCTGTCTCGTCTTCCGTCCCCCAATCCGCCTCGTTTGAACAGCTAGCAGAGTGAACAGCCCTGGAGAAACTATAGGCAAGCCCACCATTTTGGAACTTGGACCAGTTAACTCGTTAGGGGAATAATTTTCCAATTTAGCCTGAGGCCAGATCAGTTTCTACCTTAATCCTAGATCCTGTGTATAATCGCTCATTTGTTTCCAAAAAGCGTTTGACCATCGTGAAAATCTCATTACGTTATTTTACAACTGTTAATGCCCTGATGCGCGGCTCGAAAATCGCTAGTTAAATATACCATTGAGAAATGTTTTTTTATTTTCTCTCTCTTGGAAAAACTCGCAGAAAGAAAATATCAGCGCCAAGTCATCGATTCGTAATGCGAACTTCTCTGAAACTAGAAGCACTGTTAAGCGGCCGTAGCGCTAAACGGCAAAAACACGTTGGAGCCAATATGGCTGACATCAATTTTCAGCGCAAATAAAGCCCAACATTAGTGCATAATGGTTCTTCAGTCTGTCGGACAAGTATTGTCTCGCGATACTGTAGAAAATTCGTGACGTCGGAATGCCCTATAGGACAACATATAATCCTTTGAATTTTCCCAGCGTTTCAGCCGAGCGAAATGCCGTCCGAACGTTCGGAATCGTTATTACTAGAATAGATTGGAAGTTCATTGTTTAGTCGATATTTAAAAACTCAATGGGGACTCTATTTCGTTTACCGAGTCGTTACACCCGTTTAATTTTAATTGGCTGCGCCCTTCAGATTTTTCGAGGCGCCCCTGGTAATCTTGATGCCCGTCAAGTATAGCGTGTATATCGATTGCTTCCACCAGTCTTAAAAGACATTCGGATAAATGGATAAATCTTAGTGAACCTGCAGGGCGATGCTGTGAATTTGGTGTGAAATTTCGTCGAAATCTCTAGCGAAGAACTTTTTGTTAAAAGTCGTGGGGAAGAGAGGCTGACGATAATTATTATTTAATTTCCGTAATTAGGAAAAGCTAGCTCGGCTGCATTAACGTCAAGTGCACGTAAGAGCCGAATGAATAAGCTTTCATTGTCAGGCTTATCTCGAAGGATGGTTTCGAGGACATTAAATGGCTCGATCATTAAAAAAAAACGAGGAAAGATACAAATAAACAACACCCTGCAATAGAAAGGGTTAAAGTTTTTCGTACATTTCCGAAAAAAGGGGTTGGGGGGAGGAAGTGCTACCAAACCCATGGATTGAGGCGACTGTAACTATTTGCGGGAATTCCGTGATAAGAACATCCTAGTACGGACGAACGTGAAATACTTAATAGCCAGACGAAACGGAAATGGCTATGATGGGAAAGGGGTATGAAATGGAAGGGAAGTCGCAAATTAATTTGCTCCTTCGCAACCCTCATAGCAGATCCACCTACCACACTCCTGGTAAACTTAACTCACTAGCTGTTTTGTTTCATCCTTGTCCCTTCCGTCCTGTGAAAGCCACTCAACTTTTTCTCCTGACTGTACCCCTCCCGTTCTTCATCCAAGCCCGTCCTTGTTCTACCAACCTCATCGTACCTTTTTTTTTTTTTCGACAGTTAATTACGAAAAGTATCGCAGTACTTTTTATCAGGTCGTCGGAGCTTGAAAATATTGTTGGAAAACTCGGGCCGTTCATATTTTAAATCGCTTAACGGTCGCGCGGCTGTATCCTTGGGGAGGGGAGGAGAGGGGGTACAAAAAAAGAGGGAAACGGTATCAGAGAAAGCTTTACCGGAATTCGTAAGGGAGTAAGAGAGAAGCACGAGAGAAGTGGTAAAATGGGTAAGAGAATGGAAGAAGAGAAGTTTCACAGTGTCTCCGGCAGGCATGGATAAAGAAACGTTCTTTATTGCAGGCCCAGAGAGAAAGTCCGTAAGTTGCCTTTCGGAAAAGATAAGTTCCCAGAAGCGCGGCACTTTTCCACGATCGAGATCGATTTTATTCGGTTTCCGGTTTACTGTGAACCGGATACGCTGCCTCTTGTTCGTTGCTCATCTTCTTCTTATTCTTTTTTTTTTTTTTTTTTTTTCATGCCAAAAGAGAATTCTCTTTATGCCGCGAGCTACGCGAACCTCGACTCGTTATCATCTGTAGGCGTTTCAACTTCGCGACGCCATTTCGTCCCTCTGGATTCACTCAAAGTTCTAAGAT
This sequence comes from Calameuta idolon, assembly GCA_030142285.1. NCBI lineage: Eukaryota > Metazoa > Arthropoda > Insecta > Hymenoptera > Cephidae > Calameuta > Calameuta idolon. The sequence continues at coordinate 1,359,797 of JARQSV010000638.1, forward strand.
CGTCAGCAGAAAATTCAGAGCGTCGGCCGCCCGTCGCCACACCTTCTCCGTGCCTCCGTCGCGACGCCAACGTTTTACCTCGACGCTCGAATTTATCGAGACCCTTCGGCGAAACATATATTCGCGAAATTTAATAAACTTTTTGAAATTTTTATTAAATTTCACGAGAATAAGCTTTCAGCCTTTTTTTTTCTATTGCATTAGTCCTTGAAGTACGTGTACGAGAAGCGCGGGCTTTTCGAATGCAGATAAACAAGAACGATTATCGAGATATCGATATATCGATACGTAATTATGTATTACGTAATTATATTTTAATCGAAATTTTTTATCGCTTTTTGATTATATTTACGTCGTTTTTTTTTTACTTCTTATCTAACTAAAAAAGTATCGAAAAAATTTTGGCTACTCCTCGTCGCTCGTTTGATCGTGAAACTTTTCAATTCGATGCCTTCAATTTTTCGGGCTTCCCACGGAGTAAATATGGATGCAGGATACAGAAAGGCAAAGACAGATGGAAAGTGACGCACAGAGGGAGTTACTTATCTTCAAGACGCGTTTTTCTCTTTCATTGGCGAAAGCGAAAGAGATTCCCTACCAGCCTGTGGGACTTCGAAAGGCGATATAGCTGTTTCACTTTTTCACCCTTTCCTTCCTTTTTTTTTCTACGCTCATATACTTCGACTCTCTTAGCTTTTTCCTCGAGGAAACTTTTGCGACGTGTCAATGCTGGAATGCCAAATGAAAAGAGAAGTCCTTCCCCTTACTAATAACGTTTATGCATCGCGGATGACGAATCGTCTCCGCAAGACTGAAATTCTCGATGCACCATTTCTAGCTTTTTAAATATTTGGCCAGTTGCCGCGAGAATAACTTGCAGTCATAGATCGGATTTTATATATATCAGAAAGAGAATAATCAGATGCCAAAAAATATTATACATAGGTACAGTTATATGTAAAGAAGGATTTGATATTTTTATTACATTTTATTATACCGTACCCGCATGTAGCTTTCTGGCGACTGTCGACACGATCCAAAAAGTAAAGCCGAGGATTATAATGAATATTCATAGGGAGTAAAAGCATGAATAGGATGCCACGACTCGGTCCCTTTATTTGTCAACGTCAAAAGAAACTGGAAATTCAGATTAGGTCGAACGGGGTTGCGAAAAGTTAAGGATGGATGAAATTTTTCCCGTTGGTCGAGCAACCACCCAGCCATCCCAGTCAGCCACCAGAAGGTTGTTTCGCATGTTGAGCTAAGAGTAATCAGTGCAGATAGTGCCCATTAATCATCCCTGCTGGTTACTTTCGCATCATCATAATCTCTGCACCGGGGTGGCTTGTCTCATTTGTTCATTGCTTAGACATCCCACCAGCCACAACCCCTTCCGTCTTTTCGTTAGTCTCACAGTCTTTTGTTCAGCTTCTTCTGTCTTTCCTTCCTACCTTTTGCCTAGTTCAGAATTTGGGACTAGGGTAACGTAGAGCGAGGGCTGCCGAAATGACCTGGACTCCAAGTGTTAGGATGATGGCAACTGCAGTGCAAGGGACGCGTTTGGCGCTTCACGAATTTTAATCAGGAACCTGAGACCCAAGACGGGGTAGTAGCTCACTGATGGATTGGCAGGTCGACTTGCACCTAATCATAATTTTCCAAGCTTCCGCTGCACTTTTCACTGAATCACTCGACATTCTCACGTGCCTAAATTGATTACTGCGGGCAGTTGATATTTAACACGTAAAAAAAGAAAAGAAATTTGATCATAAAAAAAAGCACGAAAGACATTACGAGGGTTGATAGAAAGTGGGAATGTGACTCATAAACATTGTTACCTACCTTAATAACCTATTTTGAGTAGAAGCACTTGGTACCTTGTATCGTCAGCTAAATGGTGGATGGGTGTAACTTTTAGTCAATAGTGAAAGGTGCCAAGGGGAAATAAGCGGAATTGGAAAAAGGGGAAGGAAAGAAAAGAAAGGTATAAAGGGAGGGAAAGGGTCTCTTTCCTCTTTTTCTTTCTTTCTATTTGAAACTGTCCGTGGAATCACGTCAGCATCCCACTCCACACGTAGCGAGTACCTATCCGTGCCTTCTAACCCCTAGTCACAGTCCGCACTCATCAGGACATTGAGACGCGTCACGATCCAAACTCTCCTACGGCTCTCCCTCCCCGTTAACCCCGTTCCACCCGAAATCGCTGTTTTCATTTCCCATTTCCTTTATCTTTTGTAATTCCGACTTGGCGAATCTTCCTCGACCCCTCGTTCACTCAAGCGCATCCACAACGCCTTCGATACGTTCACGCCCACTCCAACAGCTCAGATTTTCTCATTCCTGGCTGATTTCAGAAACCCGTCATTTGCTACGGAAACTGGAAATCGGAGCGACGCTCAACGTTATTTCACGTTATTTTTTTTTTCTTTCTCTTTCTTCTCTTTTTTCTCTCTTGCACCTAGCTACGCGCATCACGCCAAAAAATATACTGTTCTTTTCGATCTATCCAAACGAAACCGATCGAACTGTATTTTCGCAGATAAATATATAAGAAATGGTCCAGACGAATATGGATGCTGCGCTTACTATTAGCTCGCCTACTATCACCAAGATTGATATCGGGTGATAAAAAATAAAATTTATCCCGTCGTCCAATGCATGTGGAACTCACAAAACTTTGTTACCGACTAAGACGATTCATCTCGTGCATTCTTTATGGACGACGACACCTTCACGGCAAGATCGATCCCTTCGTTTCAGTGTTTACGGTAACCCAGCAGACTGATATAAAATCGATAAGAACGAATTCTACATAGAATTATGTATCCGACCTCTTTCCTTCTTCGCTTGCCAGTCGACAGGGAAATCTCGAAGAAACTCGTCGGAAAGAATATTCCTCGTCAGATTATTAGCATACTGCATCGTTCCTGCAATCGGATGAGAACGGAACGAAGGATCACTTGACTGGTCTGTAGAATCTTCCCTTGTCTGGGATCACTATTATTGCGGGAACGTCGTCGACGCGCAAACAACCCCTGCGAATGATATTAACTCAAACTCAAACCTGGACAATGTCGGACGAGACTGAATATAATGGACACAGGGTATATAATCAACTAGAAAGTTTGTTAAGCGTCCACGGACAAGGATGCTGCCGAGGGTCGTCTAGAATTTTAACAAGTTTCGCATAGAATGGGACGCGAACTGAGAGATGGCGAATCCTCATGTATCCTGTAGCGATCTAAACAATCCCACAGCAAGGGAAGGGCGCTGTTACCAGTAACGTATTTTGATTAAAACTTGTATGACGCGTTGCCAAGGGTGAAAATAACCCCTTGCTTATTCTCCTATATCTATGATAACAATTTTCGAATTTTCATGTCATTCTTGCAAATGTCCTGGATAATAGCTGCCTTTTCGGATGTTCCCAGTTTGTTTCTCATTACCTGTATTAAGTTTGTCAGATACGATGAATGTCTCGGGTGGTTGCAGAAACGACGAGAGTTCACTGAAATGAGTGGAACTGAATTTTACTCGGATCTCAGAATCGAAACTTCACCCTGGGGGAAAAAAAGTGAAGTTGGGAGTTTCCTGAAGATAAGAACATGAGATTTATCGGTCACAGGAACTCGTGGGGGGTTAGTCGGTAGATTTAACGTAGTTTCGTACTGGTTGTAAGTCTTGCAAAATTTTTGCACTTTCTTCATTTCTCATGCTACCACTGTCGATCGATGGTTAATTGAACTAAGTGGAAATTGCAAGTAGCAAAGGGGACATTTAATTCCGTTAAACCGGCCCCTGTCGTATTTTTGAGAAAAATCTCAATATTTATCAGGACTTGTTTCAAACGTCATAAATATAATGAAGAGTCATAATTTCTGTCTCGGGTATTAGCTAAAATATAGTTCGATAAAAAAGGGGTCGACTGGAGCAACGAGTTAGGTTGGTTTTCGCATGTCACGTTTCTTTCCAGAAAGATATGGCAGCCTTGACAAAAAAAAAGTCTGGCCAAAATTGGCTACATTATTCAGCAGGGAGTCGACGATTCTCTCTGAGGGTTTTGGCTGCTCGGTTGGCAACATCAGTGAATCCTCAGGAAATCTAAACTCGTCCCCTTTCAAACCTGTACTTCCTGTGAGGTACTTTTTCGGGTATTTTTATTGCTCTGCCATTTTCTTTTCTGTTCTTTGTATGTACGTATATATATATATTTTTATTTCTCCCAAAAACGTTACTGCACGAAGTTTTAATTATTTGCCATTATATTCTCAACGTCGTGAGTATTTGTATCAATTTATAGAGCCAGTGCACACGGGAAACAAGGCAAAGGACAGGCCATATTGAAATTGATGGCCTTCCCAAAATGAATAACCGTCGAATAAAAGCAACGTGGATTCCATTGACGATCGATCCCAACATGAAACGAATATTATATCCAGCCTGTAGTGAACGACGGAGAGTCACGCAATATTTTCTTGACGGATTAGGTTCTAGCCAAAAGCCCCCGTCCAATGCTCATTTCTCATTCCAGACTACAGAGATTATATTACCTTTCAAGATAGAGAGAGAAAGAAAGAGAGCGAGAGAGAGAGAGAGAGAGAGAGAGAGAGAGATCAGAACAACCGCACCATCTGAACTTCTTCCTGAAGAAAAATTTGGTTTTTTCGCGATCTGCTGGCGACGCTTGAAAAATCGAAGATCGTCCCAAGTTCTCAAGGAATACATTAATAACTTGTAGTATAAGGTAAAAAGAGGCTAAAAGGTTACCGTAGCATTATTTAAGTATAAAAATAATTTCCAAGTGTAATTAGATGTTCAGGAAGGCAAAACCGATGTTTTCCGTAAGAGCGGACATTAATCATCGTACAGCGAAGTCAAAGCAACGCTATTTCTTCGTTCCAAGCTTTCTCCTCTCGTATCAAATAGATATTCCGCTACTTCCCTCGTTTCATTATCCGAATTACGCTATACGCGCTCTTTTCAATTGTCATTTGATTCGAATCTCCCTATCGTCGAATGGCGTATCTACAATTTGTGCAATTCGCCCTGCCTTCAGAAATATATGCTTTAAAAAGATTTTTCCTGTTGCTGTCACGACTCTCACTGTCGCGAATTGAAATCGCATTGCTTGTAGCAAAGTCGCGGACGTCGCTTGGTATCCTCGTCTATCGAGAAAACGGAAATTTTATTTATACCTCGTTCCGATTCTCTTCAGCTCCATTGCAGAGAGAGTAGCTGAGTTCTTGATAAGAAAAAGAAAAAAAAAAAAACAAGAAAATTCCATCAAATCACTAAAGGAAAGATTCAGCATGATATCGAATTTTCAAGACTTCCGGTGATGGGATGTGGTATATGAGTTTAAAACATAAAGCAGAAACGTTGCCCGTAAGAAAAGATCGTAAAGGCGTGCTCTCGCGTAAAGTTTACATGGTAGGCACCTGCATATATCAGTATTACGCCAAGAAGGCTTTTTAAAGGTGCAACGACGAACACGAAAGGGGCATTCCATGGGTGCAAGTGGCTGGCCACACCGGTAACGTCGCAGCTAGAAAAACAAAAGAGTAATTAAAGACCCTAATGCAAATTCAGAGAAGCGGAAGTCTCTCTCAACGGAACGGCTGGAAGCTGGGGAGTGGCTCTAGCGACCGAAAATATTGTCGAAATATGCTAAGAGCAGCCTTACCAGCGATCTTAGCATAACAATGTCCTGACATTCGGCATAAAAATCATGAATATGCATTGGATGTCGAGAAAATAGGATAAATGGATGTTTCGCCTGAAAATATTTATACACAGAGGATACGAGTGTTCAAACACTTTTAAAGTAGCTATAGGCATTACGAGTGAATTTGAAGCTCTTCGAAATTTTACGCCCGCCAGGTTGATTGGCACTTTCGAAAAGCCTGGATCCTCCCTATAACGGGATTCTGATCGTTGTCACGAGGAAGGAACCAAGTTTCGAGGCAATCCACTCAGCGTGGATCCATTTTGGGGAAACACTGAAAAGCTTCGCACTTTAGAGGAGACTAGAATATTTGCATTTTGACGGGGGACCGGGTAAAGACGTCTAGTCGGCCAAGTCCTTGTTCCGCCTCAAATCTGAAAAGCCGCGGAGGACGTCATGAAAATCGCCATTACCATTCCGACGGCGTTATAAGTGGCAGATTCGCTTGGGACAAGACACAAGAGTCGTTTTACCTAAAGAATGCGCTAATATGATTCTGAGGAAGGTTTGTCCGAGTCGCGACCAAGTTATTGTCTTCTGTGAAACGTTGAAGGGGTGGGTAGGGTGATGGAAGAATGCATGACGTCACGACGCTGGACCAAAGTGCGTCCAGAAGGAGACGAAGGACGAGGCTGTGACGGTGACGTTGACGCTAGCGTTTAAACGGAGAAAATTGAAAATAATTTCACGTTCGTTCTCAACGCGCGATAATAAAAATTCATCGTTCCGTGACTACGGCCTGGTGCGCCCTGTTAAATTCAGGTTTGATATGCCAACAGCATCTGTTGCCGAGTTTAAAAATTTTACTGCTGTTTACTATTTTTTTTAGCCTGGAGAGATTCGCGAGGCTGCGCAATGGACCGCGTTTTGATTTTACATACACAGGACCAGTCTGAACAATGTCCTCGGATTGTTAAAGCGGGTTGTGTTTCTTTCGCGTGAATCTACGCGTGGCCGTCGGGACGCCGGTGCTAGGTCAAACGGCTAAGACACGAAAATTGAATTTAAGGGTCGCGATAAACTCTCTTAGAACGCTTTCCTAATACGAAGATAAAGGGCTGGCTCGGGGGGTTTTCTCGGGTTTCCGAGCTACCTCAATATAAATTCCACGTCTCTTTCGCTCTAGAAGAAACACGAAAGGACGTCTTTCTCTTGCTTTTTTTTATATAGAACGACAAAAAGAGTCTCTTTTATTCTCCCAGGTGAATCAAAGTGATGCAGTTTATATCTGCCCTCTACAGTAAACTAGCCAACGTATGGATGACCTCGCGAGCATCAATGATAATTCCGGACACGTTTTCGGCTATAGCCTCGCATAGATAACGCCCTCGGTAATTACCTGTCCGATACAAAATCGATGTCAAAGGGAAAGAGTCTGGACGTTTCCATAGAAACCGCTCTGTAGCGATACGGGATATATAATATTGTATAGCGTATACAAGATATACATATATAAAAAAGAAAGCAGAAAGGTAAGGCTATACGTTTCGCAAGTAAAACTTCAGATTCTCGAAAGACGGCTGAAAAGTAAAATAGGCGTCAACGTTAAACCTATCGACTTCAAACCAGTGACAGTCGAGTTTCGCTACACATCGAGATTCCCTGAATTACGATTCCATGCTCGGTTACAGTTTCGTTGGATTTCTACGACGACGAATTCCTCTGATGCAATTCCCTGCCTCTTTCACGTCTGTCTCTCCTCGTCTCCGACGCTCAGCGTCTACGCCTCTTGTAGACTCCATAGACTGTATAGAGAGACACAGGCGGCAGATTCCGATTGCGAATACGTGAAGCGAATCCATGAGTGGTTTTGATCGATTCCACTAAACTAACGCCTTTTCTCCTCGACTCCGCCATTTTCTTTACTCTCAATTTTTTTTATTATTTTTTTTTTCACTAACGCTTTCAAACGTTATAGATCAACCTACGCGAATCGAACGATGCAATCGTAACTTAGACATTGAACAATGATAATTTCCCCTCTTACGTCCACCCCCCCCCCCCATCCCATTGCCCTACTTTTAGATCGATGACAGAAATATATGACAGACGTTCTTCGAATGCACGTTATTCCCTAGCATCTAGCTGAACAGTCATCCTAGACTTCATCCCTTAAATCCCTTTCATCCCTCAAGTAAAATCACTCCCGTTTACCCGTTACATATTCCTCTAGCCAGTATACCACTAGGACGAATCTCTTATTGTGTCTTGTCGTTAGGAACAACAGAACTTCCGGTATTATGAATTTGTAAAGTTTTTCTTATCGAGGAACATACTTTTTCTTCTTTCCCTATCCTTTTTTTACTTACAGTTTTTTGAAAATTTTATTTCTTTCTTTTTTTTTTTTCTTTACCTTATCCTTCACCTGTCAGGCTTCACCTGCCTTTGAATTTCATGCAAGCTTCTCCACTGAACGACAAATTCAAAGACATGCTGGATATTTGTTCAGAGCAAACACACGTTGCTAATCGCAGCAGTTGATACCAGTAGCAACGCTATTGCTGATCCCACAGCAATAGCGAGTAACAGCGGCAGTAAAGCTAGATATAACATATGTATAACGACCTCTCGTCGCGGTGTCTTCCTACAGAAAAGGTTTACGTCCCCGACTGGAACAGCAACGAGTTTGCGGTGTTATTAAACCACCGGGAGGCGTAAAGTAATTCGTCGTCAAAATTGAAATTTCTATACGGTTTCCCTTGTTCATTCATTTGAAAAGGTTGGAAGCTGTCACAATATCCCTCAAAGGTTTCAACGCGCAGTTATATGGCAGAGATACAGATGGCGCGGCGGTTCACTTGAACGTTAAGTTTATGGGCTGGAGTCCGAGTCTCTTGAATCTTTTTTACTCTATGCTCTAGCTATTATATCCAACTTCAATAATTCGCTTAATTTTTTTTTACCCTTTATCGTTTACTCTTAGAACGTTAAGAGGCGAGCGTCGATGTGTTTTATTAAGGGTGAACTTTTTGATTAGAGGTAAAAAGTGAAAAAGCGATTGGAACATGATCGCGGTCTACCTAGACTGAGACTGTCCGAAACTCCATTAATATTTTTTCTCTGGACCATTCAGTCTCCAGACTCAAGAATTCGTAGCCTCGACGACGCGAAAAAATGTCTATTTTTTTTTTCAATTTTTACCGAGATCTTATATAGACCTTGTTTTATTTTTGACTCTGGCTGAGGGTGGGTATACGAATTGTTGAATGTAAGTCTCAGGTAAACCGGATGCTGGAGACTGAAAAGATATCGAACCGATTGAAAACGATTTAGTCAAGTCGCAAAAACGATGTTACTTGGTTGCGCCAATTCGCGATTTCAAATAGGAATTCGGGTATGAGATGGTGAGGGTGGGGTGGAGGTGGGAGGGGTAGTAGAATGGGGCACATCAATATTCAGAGGAAGTAATGTCAATTTCAACCCCTCGAACGGTTCGTCACCCCTCTCCGCTTTCGAAACCACCCACGCCCTTTACAATATGCGGATAATCAACTGCTCAGCAGGTTTAACGGACGGCGTACAGCATATATTAATTATTATTACGCTTTCGAATTGATGCACACATAAATTAGTGCTGTACCACTCGATGCGATACACGTGACAATCCTATCGTCATAGTTTATACAAAAAATATATAATTTCATCGTGTCATATAAATTGTAGGATCGTATCTTACACGATGTGTTAAAATACAAATGAATACATAAATTTGCACATAATATAGTAATAGTGTCCGTGGTGCGTGATATTGTACTTTCGCCAATTTTGTATCCAGTAATATTTGAATTTCGATTAGCTCCAGCGTCCAGGAAACAAAACATTTTTTACATCTGGATAAAAAATAATCCTCTTACACAATTGGATAACGCTTCGAATGAACCCGACGTCGCACTTGTATTTTTCGTATTTTCCGTGCTTGTACATGAAGGATCTGATGGGGAAAAAAATTGCAAAAATCATAACACAGCGAGATTGAATCGGATGAGAAATTTCAATAAAAGCAACAAAATTCAGACAAGCGTTGGGTTCAAAAAAAAAAAAGCGTGAATATAGCATAAGGTCATGTAAATTAAGGTTGGTTTATAAACCTGAAATCGATCTAAAATTGTGACCAGTAGAAATTATTTTCAATGTGCGCTACCAATTAAATATAGCCACTGAGACGTGTCCAATTACTTAGTTCCTATTAGGAGTATGTGATGAGTGAAAAACAGGGTACCATAAATGAGAGTATAATTTGATATTGCATTTCTAAAAATTAGATCGAGATGAAAGTTGGACCAGTGAAACGCAAATATGATTTCTCGTGATCTATAGATCAACCAATAGACCCCCATGACTTGAATTAACCTTAGGACGCTATCAGAAATCTGAAAAGATCGCGTCTCGGTCCGGGAATCCGGAGTCATTTTTCATCGTGATCGTCAGGGGAGATCCTTTAAAAATGGTTGACTCCCCCGGGCGATCGGCCGCCTTCTGGAAAGCCCCCAGGCAATTTCGCCTTTGACATTCTCTTCTGTACGCGATGGTGAAACCGAAGAGCCAAAGGAATCCAAAGGAGCTCAAGAGAGAGAGAGAGAGAGGGATAGTCACGAGTGGAAAAGATAAAGGATGAGCAGCAGGAGACACCTTTTGGAACGACGTTCCTCTTGACAAGATTAAAAATGACATAAAAATTGAAATTATCACGCGAGAATTTCCTTACTGATCTATAAAAAATTTCACGCTTGATAGTCAGATTTTTCGTTAAAATCGTTGCTACGTACCCTTATGATCTCTTGCATGCGCCACGTATGTGCATATCTATATATACACACATGAAGATAACACTTTATATTCTACAAGCTTCGTACTTTTCGCTCTTAATTTTTTCCCCAACAGTCTAACAGAAAGTGTCGGCACTTACGTATTTTCTCCGCATATTCGCACTGGATAACGAGAGAAAAAGTGCACATTGATCAGGGCATGACGTATTGGAGTGGTACATCATGGCGCAGTGAAACGACAGACGTTTCAGCGAATTGGCTGCATCTGCCTTCTGCGTTTTTCTATAACAATCTCACTCGATGGATCGTAAAGGGTTGCGCTGTGGGTGGGTAGGTTGGGAAGACGGTTAAACAGAGGGAGATGAAACGATGCGAATTTCCCATTATACCGAGACAAGGGCGTTCGATACATGTGTGTATAACGTGAGTACACATATGAGTGCGTATTTTAAAGCTCACATGAAAATAGAGTTTTACCTGAACCAGCCCTTTGGTACGAACTGGTCGGGTCGTTTCTTCGAATGTCCGTCGCCTCCGTCATCAAATTTCGCCACGCGTGGCGCTAGTAGTCATCTGCTCAGTGTCCTTGAAATGCGTTTAACACTAAACCTACTGAAAATTTTTTATTAACGCATTTTTGGCTTTAAAACGGTCAGATGACTGCTCGATGGTAGATTTAGTGCTAATGCTAAAGACCAAGCGAGGCTTGGCGGAAAACTACTAGCGCCACGTGCAGGACGGTGGAGAAATTAAGAAACGCGGACAGAACGAGAACATTTATTGTATAAGGACAGAGTGACGAGCGTGTCAGGGGCCTGACCTGAACTCTACACGAATTTTGACAATTGCCGTGTATTTGGTATATGAGAGACTAGAAAATTGGTAATTGGAAATAAAATACATTTACAATTTTTATTCGTAATTTGTTGTGCTTGATAATATTTGTATGTAAAAAAGTTGAGTAATTTTATCATAAAGTTTAGATAACACCATCGAGTTCTATCTCAGGAGTAAATGAGAATTCGCGAACGACTCTGATATTCTGATTGTACGATTTCAGTGTGGGGTTCAGTGCTATGTTAGTTTCCATGTGGCGATAATAAAAACAGTCAGCGATAAGGCTCAAGAAAAATCTTTGGCGGTCGCTGTGGACCGCAATGGGAGACGACTTTCCTTTGTTCGTAATGTCATGAAACAATGAGATCATTGTTCCGGACAGTCCTTACGATGGGGAGAAAAGTTTGCGGCCCTTACTTTTTGCTTCAATCTCCACCCAGCATCGCCTACCGCATCGCGTCTCTTACGAAACGTTTTAATTAACCCGCTGGCTAATTACGGTTTATCCGTGGTTAGAGTCTTTGTTATAAAATTGTCTATTGGAGAATTTGCGGTCTGAAAAAGAAATTTTTCTTATTGGACAATCTCTTACGACCGATTCACAAGTGGAGCCGTGACAGCGATCAGAGACGGAATTACGTTTGAGTAATACGAGAAAGACATTAATTCCTCGTTGGGCGTCGGGACGCCACGAAGCTCTCACTTGTCACCGATAACGACAGCGTCCGCTTTAAAACTCGCGCGCGATAGCGGACGTGGATTGCGAGCTGTTAAAAATAATCGTAGTTGTGAAAAAGATGAAAAAAAAAAAATCTTTTTCACGACGTAACGAATTAACGTTATAGCACGAGTGGAGGGGATGGGCCGATCAGAAAATCTGAAACGAGCCGAGACTGGGAAGCATTTTTCAAGCCCCTGTCAAAAGCAATGTCAGTGGGTATTAAATAAAAAGCTGGGAGAATCGCTCGCAGAGACTAAAATGTCTATTCGGAATAATTGAATGCCGCCGACGATTTCGAATACTTGATATAATCGTCGCACGCGATTAAATTAAACGAGGCAAATTGCAAAATAGTTCTATATGTATACGTAGTATCGATGTAATTTATCAGCTGTCTGCGCGAGCCTGGACGGAATCCGATATGTATTTCATTAAACGAATTAGAAGATCCGACGAGTTTCTACATTGTGAAGGCATTTCGAGTGTCGCAGCTTATAGGAACCTGGAAACTGGAAGCTGGTAGCTGGAAACTTGAAACTAGGTAGAATCATCTACGCTTATATATATATATATTCTAGGACGTGAATATAGAGCTGATTTAATTTAGAAACCCAGTAGATAGATCCTCTCAGTTCCGAAACCATGTTTCCCGCGAATATCATTTGTTTGTCAATATCGACGGATTGCGTAGTATTCGCGGTTTAGCTCTCCGCGCTCTAAAAAAAAAAAAAAAAGAATGGCCAGTTGCGATAGGAATGCTCGGAAAGAACTTTTGGGAAATTACGTCTACCGACCAATTGGCTACGGGAATCCTTAATTAAATTCGAGGCACTCGGCTACACAGGTTGTTCAACCAGTCCTATCACGATCGCAGTTCGTTCACTCTACTGTGGGCCTGGCTCTGTATCCGAACATTCGAACATCCGAATATTCGAAGCGGCCCCGAAGAGACATCAAATCGAATCACTCTCGGCTTTCCACGTTACACGTTGCGTTCGTCGTTCTTTTTATACCTGTTTCGCTTTTCAGGCCGAAATTTACCCTCCGTCGTTCCCTGGACCATCCTGGTACACATCCTGATACGCGTAACGCCAGAACCAATTGATATCGAGAGCCGTTGGGAAATTGCGGAAGCACAATGGTCGGAAAGGCTTTCTGGAATTCCAGAGATCACAATGCTTCGCACGACTGATATCCTTTTTTATGTAAACTACGTAAAACTTGCGGTTCGGTTTTTCTTTTTTTCGGATCCCTTGAAACTCACTTGAATGTTTCGTTACGTCGACTGTTACCTTAGTTATCTGTTTCTTGTTCGTTATGATTTTTTTTCTCACGGGATACATATGTGTCGCGTTTTCACAATATCCTTTTTTTACTCGGTCATTCGTATAAATCTTTCTTGAAGTCGTCAAGGGTGAATTATTTACAATAAAAATAAGGGCTCGCAGTGGATCACTTTTATATATAATTTGTGCAAAAATTTTACGTCCTCAGATCGAACTGACTAATTTGTGTATCGATCGATCATCATCAGATTTTTTTCGGCCCTCCGCCTATCTGTTTTTTACGAAACCTTACGAGAATCTAACGCAGTGTGTTGCGTGGTATAAAAATATATGTGAATTATTTGTATCGAAATGGAATGTCAAGTATATCGTCCAGGAGACGTTGACAGGCACGTTAACGTCACATACGTCCAGAATCCTCTAGGATCTAGACCAGAGAACTTTTCTTCGGTACGTGGATACAGGAAGAAATAGAATTCTGCACCTGAGAGATAAACCCCCTGGATTTTCTCGTATCAATCATGTTGACAGGAATGCACCCTTTATCTTAGGGGTTGCAGCTGAGCCCGGGGGAGAGATCGTTGTTTTCTCCCATAGCTCATAGTCAGCCGAACCAGCTTCTGAACTCTGGTACTGTATTTTACAACGTAGCCACATATGGTCGCCACATTTACCTGATGTCATTTCCTTCCATCGATCTTCATTTCCACTGTTAAAAACACATAAGTTCCCATCGCATCCTGATTTCAGAAGAGCGACGAGTTAAAAAGACAAATCAAAGATAAACTATTCTTTCCCTTCGAACTGCCAGCCGACGTAGTCGCAGCGTGAAAAAGTTAAATCAAACAAAAAAAAATACCAAAACAGCAAACCAGCAGTCTGACGGTGCGTCGACTTTAAAGGGTATGGAACAGCTAGAGTCACGGGGATTGTTTGAGGTTCCGATAGAAGTGAAGAGGGTTCGCGGGCAGACATAGGAAAAGGTGAGCTCACTCAGTATAAGGGTAATTTTGTTTTCGGAGCGCAGCCAGCCGAAATAATGTATGGCAAACAACGTCACGGGGACTCGATTCAGTCGAAACCCCTTATCGCATTAAAGAACCATCATTTCACGAGTAAATTGCTTATCGAGCGATTTAACCTCGAACCTTCGAAACTAAGGGATAATTATCATCGGCCGATCTTTTTCATCGCAGCTCTTTAACCCAAAATCGATTATCCATTTAATACAGTACTCTCGTGCCTACTCGACCCAAAGGCTTTAATTTAATTTAAATACCAGACACTGTTAATACCGTACCTGAAGGTAGCTGTTTTATTTTTCTCTACGAAGATGAAGCATAATCAAAGAATGCCGCTGAGAGATATTCGCCAAGGATCCTCCTCGACACCTTTTTGATGGAGATGCTTGAGTTAATTATATCTCTAGAATCCACGAGGGAAAACTCAAGAGAGAGAGGGAGGGAGAGAGAGAGAGAGAGAGAGAGAGAGAGAGAGAGAGAGAGAGAGAGAGAGAGAGAGTCTCGAATAACAGAAGGGAAGTAAGCTCTTCTTCAAAATTTGTCTCGACGACATTTGCGAAGAACTCGTAATAATTTTCATAAGAGCCAATCCTCTCTGACTTTCTCTCCAAATATGTATAGTACGAATATATATGTGTATATATATATATATATATACACACACACCTCAACCCTCCCTCTCTTGTTACTCCTGTTCACTCTTCACACCTCACCGTTCGTAATTACACCTCATCGCGATTATTCCTCGCGATAACTCCTACCCCATCCGTTTTTCCTCATCATGAAAATATTCCCAGCGCCGGATACTCAGCGTTTCAAAATTATTCACAGTAACTAACAATCAGCCCGCGCAGAAGGTAAACTGGCATTCATCAATTTGAAAAAAGCATACGCGCAGCTTCGCATCCAATCCAATCTACGAATTATTTGATCCATGAATTTAACGGTCAATGTAAATAGTTCGTTATTATCGTTATAAGTGTATTAATTAATTACGCGCTACGATAACCCGAAACCTTATTAGACTAATTGATGAAACGATATTCGAATATCTATCAAAGGTAAAATACATTTTCCACGTATAATTTATCATTTTCGTACGGTACAAACATCCGCTGACCATCATCCCTTTTGCATTCTGTGCTCTTCCTCGGCTTGTTCGACAACTCTTTTTTCTTTTTTTTTTATTACGATTTTTCAACGTCGGAACAACCGGCAAAGAAAGTTTAGCAAAGCCTCGGAAGGGATATGGGGTTGCCAGGGATCTTGTAGAACGGGAGTTTCCTGGTAGGCTTCAATAAAAAGGCCTTTCCAAGGTAGGGATGAGCTCACCCTTCTTCAAGAGGACCTATGCATTCATATTATCTCGAAGGCTGTCGTCACTTGGGCCAAGTTTCGTATTGATCAAAGAACCAAGTTTACTTATAACATTGTCGTCGACGTCGGCTTCCTTCTCAGTCTCGTCCGACGTCGACGCTATTCTTACGGATTCCAAAAGTTCCGCTCACCCGGTATTATATCTGGCATCAATTGTTTTAACTGAATTCGTCGTCCCTCCTAGCAATCTTACACACAGGTGTCTACCTGGATGTAATTAACAACGCTCAGCTCATCCTGGCTCATTAACCCTTGATTCTTAACTCTTTAGGTCTTTGTGAATTGAAATTGTCTATTGCGTCGTTACCTTCCTAACCAAATTTTCGCTCGTTATTTTGGCCATTATTTTGGAAACGATATCAACCCTATGCGCGAGAACTTCATTACTCACCGTAACAGCCGAATCGAAGTTACGCCTTTATATTTGGCTAATAAAAAAATTGTAGACGCGTTCATGCGTATTCGCAATAATTCTTAAACGCTCCATTAAATTATACCAAATCAGTGGATAACTCTACGTGGATCATTTGATTACTCGGTCGATCGATACCCTGAATGTAATTGCGCTAATGATTAGAAATTCGATATTTTCGAACAAATACGAAATCCAATTGTTTGTACGATATTTATCGTCAAGTGCTGTACAAATGGAATAACGGGGCCAAATTGTCTACGAATTGCAAAGCGATTTAAAGCTGATGCTTTTTTTTGAGTAACGTATTAAATTTCTAGCCGTACCCTTTTATGATTTAACCGACCAGTAGGAACATTGAAAAATAATGAAGCAGAATCAAGCCCCGTTGGATTAAGGCGAATCGCGGAACGTAATTAATAGGAATAATATTTCTCTAAAGGGAGATAAAAAATTCAACGCTAATTCTACTCTGAATTTTTAACCTCGACCAAAGGTACTTTGTCTATAGTGCCCAAAGTCCTTTGTATACGTCTCTTGGATTTATAGTCAAATATTATGCAGATGGTGCATTCATAGTAGCACTGACAGTGCCGGGAATTTCCGTTGTAAAAAAAAAATACATGTTCCCCATTTTTGGTCGCTACCTAATTACTCGGAGCTACCAAATTCAGTGAATAATACCATAGAATTTATTTTTTTCCAAAATTTCAGAAATTTACTCGCTGGCTCGAGTGACGAAGTACAATTTTTTTTGTTCAACGCTTTCGGGAACCATCCAGTCCTTTTTCTATTGTATAACGCGCGTGTCTGTGTACACATACATATATATACCACCTAAAAAAATACCAATATCGAAACTTCGCACGCTTCGTTTATTCAACAGCCAACATCCACACTATCGAGACATACGTATCGAACGAATACTATGGAATCCATATCCGATAGACTAGCTACGCAACTTCCGTTCGAAAATCGCGACACAATATCCGTCCTTTGCGTTGCGCGAAGCGTCAATCCCCATAGTGACGCAATCGTTTTTACCGTTCCAGTAATCACGGACGATTTTAAATTTGTGGTTAATGGTGGATAAATCCTTAAATGTCATTTTCACCGATAGCCATTTTAAATATAACAATTTTTGTTTTTCAGAGAGTAAAAAGAAAATGATAAATTAAAAATTTGAATATTATGAAAAAAAAAAAATTCCGATTCACTTCATCCCTTATTTACGATCGTTAACTCGAATATAAGTAGTTTGCAAATAACTGAAAATATCGTATCGACTTGTTCTCGCACAAAGAAAAATACAGGAGTACAAAAATAATATAATCCCCATTTCCGGTGGATGAATGAAAATGCTCAGGTTGCTAAGAATTCCTTTATAAGGCTATAACTGGGTCAGCAATTCCGATAAACGATAACCGAGGATGAAATGCACAGGCAGCTTCCACCCAGGGTGCAATACATTCTTAATATTAATAATAATATCGACACGTGGCTATTACAGCTACAGCTGCGATTCTGACACGAACTAATGAATTCTAGCAAGACTTCACATGGGTGTTACATAGCGGAGGGGATGGGATATATTATACAGTAGTATAAGGGATCGACAGGGGTTGAGCGGACGAATACCCTAGAGAAGGTTCTAATGGCAGGACCTACATACGTATCATTGCCAGGTCATAAAGCCCGGGGGCCAGACGCTTGCCAAATTTATCGAATGGTATCGCGACAAAACAGGATCCATCCCCCTTCGCGCTACTCATCCCCCGTCAGGCAGTACGATATATGATAAAAGGACGTTTGGGATTCGCGAAATCCTTAAAAAAAATATTATTACTACTTTTCGAAGGATTAAAAATTAAATTCACTCACGGAGTATCGTAAGGATCTCCCCTTCTTGTTTTTTCATCCCTTCGCTCCCGGGCTTACTGTATTTCAGCTCAAATTCGTATTTGCAACTTTATTACGTTCCATTCAGTTACGAAACGTTCTCTCGTTTTTCCTCGATCCGATCCATAGAGCATTGGTGTTCGGCGCGACAGCCAATCTACTCGGCGATGCGTGGAAGACCCTGAAAAATGTTTAGGGCGACGGCTTCGCTTTCGGTCCCCCCTGATGGCGACTCTTTCCAATAAATTGATAAGCATCGCTCACAACGGCTGCAATGTCAATTAGCGAGCTACCCGAGCCCCGGCTATCCCCAAATTCAATTTCACGTGGAAACAGCTCTATGCGCCAGAGCGAGAGTGTGAAATAGAGAGGGATGGAAAAAGTGTGAGCGGGAAAGTGCGAAGGTGCGACAGAGAATGAAGGTAGGTTCACATCAATTTTCCTGCCTAGAGCCCCACAGCTTAAAGCGTTCGTGGTACGCTCGAGGGTCACGTTTTGCGAAACGTGAAAAATCTCCGTCGAGCTGACTAATTAAAAACTATCGTCCTCTATCCGAGACCTGAACAGGGAAAAACGATTTTTGAATTTCTTTTACAAAGTAAACTTTTCGAGAGAGTAAAATGTCCCATACGGAGCACGAAGCCCTTTAATAATTCA
Source organism: Calameuta idolon (assembly GCA_030142285.1). Taxonomy (NCBI): domain Eukaryota; kingdom Metazoa; phylum Arthropoda; class Insecta; order Hymenoptera; family Cephidae; genus Calameuta; species Calameuta idolon. The sequence goes on from JARQSV010000638.1 coordinate 1,378,499, forward strand.
TCTAACTAAATGCTTGAAATTTATTATCGTTATTCTTTTCTTCCTCGTGTCGTGTACGGTTGTATAAAAAAGTATGCCTATTCCTTTCAAAAATAAATTTTTTTATTACGATCACTAATTTCGTACAAGATAATTATTCGAAAATTTTACTGAAATTATAACAATAGTGAAACTTACGGTATTTTTGGGGTCATCTGTTACGCGTTATATGTATATTTTACATTTCAAAAATATATATGACGTGATAACCGTGATGCGCCATTAGATCCAACTTCAACTTGACAAGTCAGTGCTATGTGGTTTATTTTACATGGCTTGATGATGAGCACCGACGAAAAGCTTTAAAACAGCTGGAAAATATGATCGGGGTTGTAAAGTCCTGGGGTTTAATAACGCAGAAAGAAAAGAGGATCAATACACCATTTGATATTGAGCAATAAACGTAGCTCTTATAGGGGTATTAGCTTCTTTTTATATCCACATCCCGCGCCTTCTTATCGCCACGTACAGGATTTTAACCTTGGTTGATACCAGCTTGAATTCGAATGGTTTTGGGTGACGCACAAGACTCGCCATCCAATATGTTACAAATAAATCCTCAGCTTTATGTGTTGATCAACTCGTTCCAAACCCTCAGCGACGGTTTCCATTCTCCCCTCTCTCTCTCTCTCTCTCCCTCCCCCCTATTACCCCATATACCTCTGTCCTCCCCTCAACCAATCTTCGATACCAGTAAACCACCCTTAATACACAACGGGCCGACTTATCGTGAACATATATCCGTAGAACGTCTAAACAATTGCAGCCCCGAAAAAAAGGAGTTGCGAGAAAAGAGGGTGGATAAAAGTGGCTCCGATAGTCCAAGAAACTAAGGGTAGCAGCAGGAAATTTGTGATTCACCCTTGCAAATATCCGGAATCCGTGAGGTGGCGGGAGGGAGGGGGGGGGGGGGAGAAATCCGCTTAATTTAAGAATGCCTCTGCCGTAGTGGCTGTTCAACCCCCACGGTATAGGCCACAGCAGAAGCAACCCTGTGTCCTATATAACTGAGGTATACTATGTCGGGTGGGGGTTTGGCTTCTCCCTGGTGCGAAAATGAGAGAGGCGCTAGGCTAAGGATAGAAATGGGTGAAAGACAGTGGGGTGGTAGTCGTGGTGACTGCCGCTAGGAAAGGACGAGGGAAGTGTTAGGCAGAGACTTATTGCTCGAGTAATTACTACTAATAGCTGCCCTCAAGTACCGGGCGTAAAAGAGGTTCGCGTTGCCTGTCTAGCTCCGTGCATTCCAGTCCGGTAAACATCTGCTCCATAAATTTTTCCCAGAATTCTCAAGCTCTCGACAATTCCGCGCTCGGCTCTCACGCTCTCTCGCACTCACCCGGTATACGCTCCCGTTGCTACAACCCCACTTGGTTGGTTTGCTTGTGTATCGGCGATATCGAGATAGCGATTTTGTTAGCGGAAGACAAATCCCAGGAGAAGTGTTTGGTTCTAGGAACGAAATGGGATTGAATGTACTGGAATGGAACCAAGGCCCGGTTGTAACCTACCTTTCGCTAGATTCGTCCTAAATAAATTACACGGTCTAATTCGTCCTGATTCCCTGCTGCCAATACGTCGATTTCGGCAGCCGATTCAACCTTCTCTCGAAGGTCGATTTCTTTATCGTAGCTTGTCGATGGGCTCCTGGGTAGAATTTAACCCTGGAATAGCAAGCCTCTGTTTTTCTCCAGCACGGAATCCAAAGTGTTCCCTGCTTCCGGCGAGGTGTTGCTTGTAAGTTTGTTTAGGTCTTTCGGGAAAGGGGGTGCGACTAAGCCTATTTTATAAGGGTTGGTGAAGCATTAGCGACTTATCTAAGCTTTTAATTAAAATATCAGAGAGTGACGGTAACAAACCCGTATACACTATATGTGTGTGTACATAGCCAAATATATTGAGAATCGATAGCGAGATAACAACGATATGAATAGTTTTGGGACATGCTACACGGATCGAAATTTTGAGTTGATCGAGAGAAATTGAAGAGGGATGGTTATATTCGAGCGTTTCTAGGATGATTTACAGGAGAGTCCTATCGGCACCCTTCCTCCAACCGGTTTATATGAAATAGAAACATCTTGCCGAGTCTTCGGCATAAGCCAGAACCCGCCCCGAGATATATTTTATGGGGCAACATTTCCCTGACGTTGCGGCGAAGCAACCACCGAGTATCTCATACATCAAGGTGCACTGTCTCTCTAGGAGCCCTGAGCTCTCAGCCTTCGTACTTTCATGCTCCTCGTACTCCAGGTCCCTCCTACCACGTCCCCATAGCTGTATTCATCCAAAACACGGTTATATAGGAATACCAGGCTACACCGTAGCGTCTCCTGTCCTTCCTCGCTCGTCCGTTCCCCGCGTTCCGGCCACTTTTTACCCCGTCACTTTATAAAGGCCGCAAGCATCGAGCCACTTTGTCCCTCCCGTACGTATACGCGAACTAGAAACTAGCCCCTGAGAAAAATGGTCTGACATTTTTTTTTTTATAACACCTGTAAACGACACCGACATCTTTTCTCGCGTCAGTCTCGACCTTGCCCCGCGGCGACCGAGGTCTTTGGATCTCCGTAAAGCGTCCGTGGCGGAGCCATCCGACAGAAAAGATACTCAGGGTGAAAACCTGAAAACACCAATCCCCGTCTCTCATTGACACTCGTTCCGGCAAAGAGGACTCTTTTGGTTAGTTAAAAAGTAGTCGGGAGACTGGTAGACACTTCTTTAATCCCCATCCGGTCTATGCTGGCTTGAATTAATAATGCCAGGGGTGACTCCGCCACGAGGATGCAGACGTTGCCACCGAAGACAATATACCACGTGTCCCTGGATCGTAATATTGCTTTAATTATGTATGCTATATTTGCTCGGGACTCTGTTATTAATTTCTAGCTGTCCTCCGTTGGAGGACTTACTGTTACGAGCTCGGGCTCTCGCTTCCCGCTCTAACCGGTTACTCGCTAGTCCTCCGGTCTTTCCGGTTCACCCGGGACGGAGACACGAGCTAGGACGTAGGAATACAGAGACTAGCCACAAACCCCCTAACTCATCCCACTTTCATCCCTAATAACGACTAAACCTCATCGTCGTTACGTTATCGCTCTGCCACCCTCGCCAATCTCCCCCCCCACCGTACTTCTTCACCCTTCCAACCGTATGTCCCTGTGCTCCGTTCCCACCCGTTTCCTAGCCATTTACCAGCCACGCAAATTATTTACTTATTTAATGAAATAACTAAGAAGGGACCACCGTTGTACCGTGGAAATTTGCAAATTTCATTGAATTCTCTGGTTTTGCGAATAAATTGAATTATTTCGCGAATCGCGTTTGTCACGCTTTACGCTCTGATTCACGTTCATTTTCAACGTTACTTAACGCCTTGCTTGTATAACGTTCTTGCCCCGACCTCACTGCCATCCTACGTGCACAGTCACATAGTACACACTACTATTATTTTCCAAGTAATTTTTCCTCGTTTTCCAGACAGTTTGCTCGCGGCGCGCGGAAATGCGGATCGTGGTCACCGTAAAATAAATACTACAAGTCCCTCCGTCCCCCTTTATTCCTGCTTTTTGCAATTCTTATTCCACCGACCCGTTCGGCCCCCCCTAACTTCCTGCCCCCCCCCCCTTTCCTCCCACACTTTTCCTTCCTCTTTATAATTACGATTCAAAGTTGGTACTCGGGCATAGCCATGCTATACTAATTCACTTGCTCCAATCCCCCCCCCCCCCCCCGGAACTCCAATTATGCGAGGCAAACGAGTATTCCTGTGATACGGCTTATTACGCAATATATTCTTTATCGTCGTATCGTAAGGCGAGTACTAATTGAAATCAAAATGAAAATATTTTGCTAATCGTTAAAAGGACGATTCAAAACGTTAATTGTACTTCTCCCCTTATACCCCTTCTTTGTCTTAGTTGCGCACTTATGGAGTTTGAAAGAGAGCAATTAGTAGCGTACGGATTGAGTCGAAAGCTGGAACTTCCTGAATCCCGTTTAACTTACTAAACTGTTAGAATTACAGCGCGCATTATATACGTACGTATAGAAATGTAATGGGTTACCATAGCTGCACACCAACCCCCCCCCCCCCCCTATATCCCTTCCGGCAACTTCAGGACCCCCCCCGAAGAAACCCTACGTATCCATGGAACTTTCTCGTTGTTCCACTCAATGGCTCGTTCGCCAAAGCAATTTGCCTCGGAGTTTCGAGTGGAGCGTAAAACGTCAGAAATGTTAAGATGCTTTTTTACAACGATTCCCATAATTCGTATTTCCGGTTCCGTTAACGACGCGACGGATACGCCTACCGGAGGACTTGGAAAGATCATTGTTCCTGCTGTCTCGTTTATCTTTACGTTCGATAGAAAGTAAGTTAAGGCTCTCGAGTAGAATTTTACATTCTACGGATTCTTATGTTTATTCCTTCGTTTTTCCATACATATGTATACAGTGATGGCTCCTTAACGAGCGCTTTAGTCAAATATAATCCACCGGTTCCGCACCACTTCCGTTCGTCAGTATAGCCGACTTCATGAGCTCAATGTCCTTCCCCATAACGGCAGCATTCTCTTTTACGGTTTTTGCCAAATTATCGAGATATCCCTGAAGAAATTGGGCTCTAGTGTCGTAGAGATTGATGTTCATTCCACGTATATACCGCATTGGATCGAAAGTCCCTTCGTACCAGTTGGACATGTTTGCGAATGCTCTCACGATATCCGGTGTCATTCTCGTCCTGTCCACGGCAACCTGCATCATTCTGTCCAAGTTTACGTAGTTCGACATTATATCCTCCGGCTGGATAAACTTTACTGGCTCTGATCCGAATCCAGTGCAATCGATGTTTGGCAAGGTCCGTTTTATGGCCGTGCTCACTTGGACATTCTCTTTGACCACACTGGAGCTCAGTGCTGTCTCCATTATTGCCTTCAACATGGTACCCTTGGTCGTGTATCGACCAATGTCCAGATCTTCGCCTAGAATGGCGAGAAGATTCGGCCGCGACAGGAACTCCGCGACAATGGCTGTGAATGCGGTGTCTGCCGAGTTGCTGGCGACAACCACTTCCGTCAGTTGGTCAAATCTGAATAACAAGGTCTGCACGGAATACAGTAGACGAATGATTTCGTTGAAAAGAGAAGGATCTGTCTGAATACTCTGGAGACCCAGCATCCTCTTGAACAGAGCTATCAGTAGCATTCGCTTGCTCGTATAAGCATGCGGATCAATTCCTGATAAGCTTCTCGGGTGGTCTGCATCCTCAAGAAATCTAGTTACTGGCATACTAATGTTACCTATCAAGTTTAGGGTTATATTCGAGGACGGATGATCATCCAGACCTGGGTCGTTAACTAATTCTTGTAACATACGATCTTCCTTCTTGTACTCCAAGATACAATAGAGACGAACGATCTCGTAGTATACTATGGGCATGGCTCGGATCTTCTTCAGGGTCAGCATCCATTTTAGAATGCTCATCAGTCGCTCTCTCTTGGTAAAGTTTCCTTGGGTCTTTCTCACAAAGGACTGAACTTCCTCCTGGATTTTCGAATTGTTCAGGACAGTTGCGAGGACGACGCTCACGTTTCTCACCCAACCGGAAGAGAAGTTGTTGCTGGAGGTGCCGTTGAGACTTTCTAACCAGACTGACAGCGGTCCAGCGAAATCTAATTCCGGACAGGATGTGACGTTATTAGGATCAAGAACCACGTTGGAATCGACAGTGGCATTGAGACGAAGATGATCCAAGGTTGTGGACTGGTTCCAGACGTTCAAGATTTTCTGTGAAGAATCTTGATGAGGGTGGAGCAGGATATCATCTGAGGAAACGGAACGATTGAGTGAAGGATCGTCAATGAAGTTGTTTGGGATCATCATGATCGATTCACTTATTACTCTCTTCCTGCATTCGCTTTTCCTATCAGTCAGATCATTCTTGCTGTGTATCTTCGTAAGAAGCATCTCGAGATTAGCACGTATCTCGCTCGCCATTGGGACACGATTCTTCATCCGACTCAGTACCGCTAATGCCAGATCATTTGGCGAATCGTAATAAAAACGAATGAAACCTTTCAGGGCGAAGAGGACATTAATCTTTCCACTTTGTACAAATTCAAGGAACAAATTGATCAGGGTCGAATTAACGTTCTTAAAATATTTATCGAGCAGGAGCGTGACGTTTAGTTCTGGCTTGTTAAAAAATACTTCCATGACCTTGTAATTAGGATTGATTGAATTTTCGGGACTCTTCACTAATTGGGGTAATAAATTGTCTACTGTGCTTTTGATCGAATTATCCACTTTTGAATTCACTAACATAGTGGAGAGAACTGACCTGACTAAGCTATATGGATCACTGATGTCCTTGACACTTTTCAAATCTGGATCCCAATTCTTTATCCTATTTTCTCGTAGCACGTCGGCAAGGAATCTCAGGTCTTCTCTAGCATCCGGTTCTAACGTGCTGTACCTTATATTGAGTATCAAAGCAGCAAGTACCGGTTGACTCAATGTGACATTCCCATTGATAATGGCCGAGTAGAATTGAGCGAATTCTCGACCGTGATTTTGTTCGACTTTCTTGTCGTAATTCCGGCCAATGGTTTTGTTTCGTAAAAGTGGAATCAACATGAGGTTTATATCCCGAAAGACGTCTATACCATCTTCGGTTACGGTTCCTCTCGAGAGGATAGCCTTCAGCATGAGTTTCTTTTTATTGAGTATCCTGGCCACTTCCTCCGAAGCACTTTTACAGTACATTGGCATTGCGTGATGCAAGTTACCGAATAACGCGATCAGCTGACTCAAGCGATTATTTTTGACGATCGATTTAACTCGCGTCAAGAGATCCATCGCTCTGAAGTTGTCTCTCTGCACCTGCTGATAAAGAAAATAAAGCGGAGGATAAAGCTCCCCGGGGATGGTGTCGTTATTCAAGTGAAGAAGCAGTCCGAGGATCGTGATGATGTTGTCCTTCAGAGTGACGGCGGTCCAGGCCTTCATCAAGGTCACGTCACTTTTCCCTTTGAGGGAAACTTCAGTCGGAAAGTGACAGGCGCTCTTGTTCACATCATAATTTTGACATCTGGAGAGATCAAGGGAATTCAGTGTCGAATCCGACTCCAGATACGCATATCCGCTATGTCCAAAATTATAATCATTCTCAAGCCCAAAAAATCCTGAAGTCACATTTTGACCCAGCGACGATCCCACCTGTGTAGTACAATGATTAACAAAAAAATTATCAAAATTCTATCTCTATAATTTACTTACCAAAAGTATCGGCAGGATAATATAATCAGGGTACATTATCTTAGCTTTTTTGATTTTTCAAACCAATCGGTTAGCCGTTTTTAAATCCTTCATCTACGAAGCTTTCTCGCGCAGTGGCAAAGTTGAAGCACAACGGCGTGACTCTGCGGGCAATTACCGCGATTGCTTGGAAATTATTGCTCGTTAAAGTTTCTCCCAGCATCCTTATCGGTCTCCATGTGAAAATGTAACCAGAGTTGTGAAATGGAAGGAAGAGAGATTGCCGAGTGTTGCTTTATTTAATATTTCAAGATCCTCGTTTCGTTTTTAAGAAACCCATGTTACACGATCAAATAATTCGTGATTTCGACGAAAACGATAATGCGAACGACCGTAGATGCAGTAGAGGATGAACGATTCAAGATGGGAAATTTAAGGGACATTCGTGCAGCAATGACTCTCGATTCGCCATTAAATCTCTTGATGGCGTTGCTACCTCGTTGAAAGAACGTATCTAGTGGCAGCAGCTTGCTCGTCAAAACGGGATATATTGTTTCGAGAACTGAGAGTGTGAGTTCTATGAGCCTCGTTAATGCCACCAGCAAGCACTTTAATTAAACAATGGTATAATAAGCACCGCGATAGGCAACAATGATGTGTTTGCCGAAGCTTATTTCACCGATATCATAATTAACGGACTATTTATTTAGGCGCTGTTATAAATCTCGATTAAGCCTGGCATTGTCCCAATGGCCTTTAGTACACGTATACCAATAAACTGACTACTAAAATACGTGATAAGGATTTCGACGTTCTCTATCTTTACAATTCTCCTCTCTTTATTGCTGCCAGTCTCTTAGACAGATTTTCATGCAATTGTCAAAATAAATTCTTTAAAATATTACCCAGTAACTTCAAAAAGTTTTCCTTTAAAAAAATTTTATATAGGATATATGTGATATATATTTTATATTACGTATACCTTAATAGACTTATATTAATGTATAAGGGTAGGTGGCGTAAAACGGGCGTCTTGAGAAAATAATCCCGACAAAGAAATTTAAAAAATTTATCATGGTTATCCCATTTTCAACTAATTTTATGGGTAGCTTGTCTTCATCTTCCTCTGTGTAATCTTATATAATCTATATAGGTATAATTTGAAGATAATTATAGTACGGAACGATCATACCCGCTTTTATTAGATTACATTATGTTATTACGTTATTTTTATACAAAACACAACACTCTCGCTTTACATTGGCTTCTTTGGTTTCATCCCATCTCGCGTATACATACAAACCTATAGGAATTGTATAGTCTGTCCAAGTTTGGTCCAGCACTGGCATTTGTTCTCGCAACACTGTACGAGATCACTGTTCACTGATCTTCAATGTCGACGATTAGGTCTTTTGTTAAATTAAATATTAATTGCTCTGAGAAAATTGGATTATAATGAATAATAAAAAAATTTGTTTTTAATAATTTAATTGTTATTTTCGGTAAATTTTTATATTTCATATATAGATTATACATGTTGATTTTTACATATAAAACATTATTACATAATTTACCTGTATATAACTTATACACAACTTTTTCACAGGATCCTTATATTTGAGCGAGATATCGATAGCGAACCACTTGCCTTTAGATTTATGTACGGAATGAGAATCCTGATGTTGCGCCTAACGGAGGGTCTCATTTTCTTATTGCGAAGAAGCTGCAAAAATAGACCGCGCAAATAAAGTCCCTGCGTGCCTTTCGCTACTAATCCAGAGTGTGGCAAGTTACGCAGAAATTGTGGATGCTTGGCGAAGTACTTCATAACAGACGTGTACGCTATTTTAGCCCTGTACGAAAGTTGATCGTACACCAGACAATTAGAAAGGACTTCATCGAACTTAAATTCCGTCTTCTCCGTATACTTCTTAACCCATAGCCACGATATCGTGTCATCAGATATCGGTTTCGTTTTGAGTATTTGCACGTAAGATTTTAACACTGGCATCAAGATTGAACTCATCCATACATTTTTGGAATTGAATAGCGCTTCGATAATCTGTATCAATAAAACACTTCGTTTGGTATCAGTCGTGGGTTTGGGTACTCCGATCATGACCAATAAATTTTCCTTGGACAACACAAGTTTCATTTGTTTCTTTGCGCTCATTTCTGTAAGCGTCTTAGCTGGCGGTAGCATTGTGATAAGACTTGGTAGATCAGGTTTCCAATCTCCCGATGGGACTTGGTTTGATCCGTAAACGGGAAAACTCAAAATAAATGACGAGGGTACATTTATGTACATTACCCACAATCTTATCGCCTGTAGGTAACCTGTCACGACATAACTGAGCTTGACGTCTTGCTGCACGAAAGAAAGTTCTCCAAGAACTTGCAGAATTGCGCAGAGTAAAGTTCCACGATTAGGGTAAACTAGAGGATTAAAATGAGATCCTATCAATTTATCAAGTGTCTCCGTGACCAGGAACTGCTTCAGTATTAGTATGTATTCAATGTATTGAAAGTCAGATGACAGTTCAGGAAGTAATCCTGCGTATGGATTTTCCTGATCGATTGCCAGTAAATAATATTTCGGATGCAACAGTGGGAAGCATGCAGTCCCTTGTGAAAGTGACTTGGGACTCTTTTCCAAGATAATGTTCTGTATCGGATCGTTATCATTTATTATTGAATAAATGACGTTACTTTTGATATGGTTGTACTGCGACATCATCGGCATTAGTAAGACAATTGACACGTAATTTATTACCTGGATATGCTTTTCTATGACAACGCGAAACTTCGTATTGGTACTGACCTCGCGTAACATCAAAGCTTTCTCCAAGAGTGCTAGGACGAGAGCAACGTTCGTGGGGTAATATTGCATTTTTAAATTCGTTTTAAATATTTTGATTAAGTATTCAATACCGTAGATGCTTTTCAATGGGTCCAGTATTGTCTTTTTGAAATGGGTACCCCACTCGACCAATAGCTTTTCAATGTTCGGAGGAGACATTAAAATCATGATGCTAGGTAGGACAATTATCTCCGTGCTTGAATTAACTGCGTAATCGTTACTTGATATAATCCACGGAATTCCATAAATATTCAGACCAACGTAGATGTTGGCGTTTGGCTTAACGCCTGAAGGTAAAAGGCAACACCTTCTATCTGGTTTAGAAGGTTTTGGTGTACTTAATGGATACTCGGTTGTTGTAGTTTTTAGTGTCACTGGTTCGGTCGAGTTTACTTGACTTTCCGTTGTTGTTTTCGCAGGTTCGTTTGATCTTTTAGTTACTTGGGCCTGTGTTTTGTCGGTTGTTGTTTGTACTGATTCTCCGTTGGTATTGGTAGTAGTAACGGTAGTAGTAGCAGTAGTAGTATCAGATTTGACAGTAGTAGTAGCAGCAGCAGTGGCATTAGGATTAACATCAGTAGTAGCAGCAGCAGTAGCGTCAGGATTAACAACAGCAGTAGCAGCATTGCTACTAATCGTGATATTAGTCGTAGTACTAAAAGGAGCTTGGTTTGAAGTACGGACTTCATAAGTAATGGACTCTTCTGAAGACATTAATGGCCGCGTCGTTGTTGTCGTAATGACGACAGGTACTTGAAAACCTACAGCGTCATAAATATGAAGTATCAGTGGATTTTTCGATCGATCATTCTCCGGGTTAGTTTTTTCTGGAATTACATTATCTGTCTTGTTTCCTAGAAGCGAGTCACTCAGGCATACGTTTTTCGAAATGTCGTGGCTACCGGTTATTATTAGCTTCAGCATTTTCAATTTCTCATACGTGATTTGAGTTTCGATACTTTCTATATCGGTTACAATGTTTACAATGCACTGTCTTGGCAGAACGCATTCTTTCTTTTCCGAAGGAATCAATGTATTCAGGGTTTTAAATTCGTCAGGATGGCTCAGTATGTACACGTACAAAGAGTCCGCTTCTTTCCAAAGTTTATGGTCCAAGGCTGGATTCTGGAGATATCCTAGTATCGTGAGAATGTCTATGCTTGGCGATATACTTGGACGGAATGTACACATTTCCTTTTTCAGTACCAGAGCAGAGAGTAATGCGGATATAGTACGATGAATTTCAATATAGGAAGGTCGAAGTCTCTTTTGCATTCTGGTTAATAAGGCAATCAGCAGATCCATAGGGTTATTATAAACAAAGGTGTTCATTCCATCCAGGACAATTTGCATGTCAACGTAACCCTTCTGGATGAAATACAACAATCGATCCCTCAGATGAACCACTTCTGGACTAAAATCAAGTGGCACGATACTAGATAGAAGTAAATTGACATTAAATCCTTTGCTAACTATTCTCTTGATAGGATTGTGCATTGGATTGATATATGTCACGGTAATGGGGCTCAAATGATTTTTAATATAGAAAAGACTCTCTCGAACGAAGATAGGAATTTCATCGCGAATCAAAATTTTCGAAATTGTGGAATATATTAATTCGTACGGATCCGTTGCTTCGGGATTGAGACTGACGATTTTCCAGAACGGTATCAGCTCGAATTTTGAAAGTTCAAAAATATATCGAATGTTTTCATCGAGTATCGGATCTACGCCGTTTTGCGGAAGGCTCATTAAAATCAGGGCGAACAATCGTTGGGTGAAATTAATTTGTCCGTTTATTACTTTGTATAGGATCTTGATGAACACGGGTCCCAAAATTGTTTCAGTCATTTCCGATGATTCATCGTATGATCTTCTCTCGCCGATGAATGATATAATTTTGCAGTGATTTATAACTTCCGGCTCCAGATGGTCAAGAAAATCCGGCAAGCCTTCCACGGCCATTGGGAAAAGAGCTTCGGGGCTGAATCGTTTACCATAAATTTCCTGCACCAAAAATTCGGCAGTACTCTCTAGATAAGGAGGCAAGTTCTTAGTCAATTCAATGAGAATCACTTTCCATTGCGTTATCTCCGTCTGTCCCTGTATTCTGTGCATGCTTGGCAACATGTTGAAGACGTCGACCAAATTGCGGCGCAGTGCTTCGTGAATTATATAAAGAGAGCTATACTGACTCGCACTGATCTGATTTTCCGAAAGGTATAGCGCGCGACCGAAAACGCGTAATATATTTTCACGAAAAATAACAGCAGCGTACAACTTCATAGTTAATTCATCCATGACAGCATCCTGCTTTGCTTTTTGTTCTGGCGCAGGCATTAATTCGTCCGTAGGTCCCATTCGACTACTGAATAGGATGTTACTGTTGATATTAATGTTTTTCGATATCGTATGGTCGTCGAATAGACGAATCACAGGCTCTTCCACGGAATTCAGGTATTTCCTCCCATTGAAGTTATCGACGCGATATTCCTGTAAATCGAAAATGAGTCTGTTTGAAATAAATCTTTAGCCAAGAAGCCATTCAGCGCTCACGGCATATCTAACGAACAAAACCGAGAATCTTATCTCGAACGGACCAAATGGACGAAACGTAGTCGCTAATGCGAAATTCCAAGCGAAGTTTTCGCCCGTCTCACGGTAATTTGCAACTGCAAATCTCATCGGTTTTATCTTATCCGAGCGAGGTAAACGAGGCGCAAACCGCACTCCTTGACGCGGGCTAATCGTTTGGCGAGATTCATCTTCAGTCTTTATTCGCGAAAAGAGTGCCCAAGGAGATAAAAGAAAAAGAGATTGCCGAGCAGATGATCAAGAAGCTACGGAAGTCTGGGTGAAATGAAAAAATTAAAACAAAAATATGGCCGATCGATCAAAACTTACTTCCGAGGATGGTGACTCGTCCGAAAGCACCTGGACCAGCAGACGAGCCAGGATCAGAATGATCCCAGTGCTCCGGTAGGATACCCTAGACCTCATCCCGTGGATGGAAGAGAAGAGGATTTGGATGAGTACGATGTGTCGTGACTCGTGGAGTCACGCAGCTTCACTCTGTTGCGTTACTACGTTCAAAAGTAGCAAATGCACACTGAGCCAATCCTTGACGAACTTCCTGTTTTTATATGCAGTGCATCAGTCTTACTAACCTTAACAATCGCACCGAGTGCATACAAACTGCAACGCATTGGTACCTCGGTGCAATGTATTCTGTCGGGTAGTACAAGAGGCAGGCAAGTTATGGCTTAGCTGATAATTAAATTTTACTGTTGCACCACGAACATTATCTTTTCCCACTGGACATTATGCTACGGGAATCGACACTCCACGTTACGCCTAAGCAGACAATATACTGCTGCTGGGATATCCTGGGGGATACCAGGATACAAGGATAATACATGTGTATATATCGTGCACATAGAATCCCACGGGAAGAAACGGCTTATCGATATGCAGAGCTTTCAGTTTAGTTTCGACTTTCCAAGAGATCGCGAATCTTTGAATAATTTCAAATCTTCCTTCGTTGGGATAAGGCACGCCTTCGATATTTTTTTTTAATTAAACAGCGTTCGACGTCCTGACCGAAGATAAGCAATGCACGTATCGTCGGGCTTATCGTCGACGATGCTTCGAGAAATTTAAATTTCAATAACTACCTGACGTAGATAAAATTTTAATCGGCACTCTTTGCTCTTTTCTCAACTTTATCTCTCACCATTTTTTTTTTCTTTAGTCTCTTTCAGTTTTCCTTCGCTACTTTTACAGAACTGTAGTTTCCACTATAAAATGTTTTCGAGATACTCTTAATGGCTGTGGTGAACTAGCGTTAACCTTTACCACCTAACCTAACCTGAGCCACTGTTAAGACACTACAGAAAAGTAGTACTACTTTGAATGAGAGCGAAATAATACATTCTCCGTTATCAGACGATTTTGTTGTTGTCGTTATTGTAAATTTACAGTTTCGTAATTATATTGTATTATCAGATAATTCTTTCATCCATTAAAAGTGCAGGTATTATGTACAAAAATGCACGAATTTCCATAGCGAAGAAATATAGTAGTCAAAACTGGAAACCAATCACATTCATGTACTTGACTATAAAATCCAGTAACGACAATGTCGGTCCCATTGTTAAACCATTTTTCGTCTCGTTATTCTACCGACCGTTATCGTCCGTGACAATTGCTTTATCCCGATTTTCAGCTCCGAATCACCTCGTCAGTCTCCATTCTATTTTACTTATCGAACCTTTTAAAACTGTTTCGCACTTCGATACGGATTTTTTTACGAGCATTCAATTAAACATTCTTCGAAACGTCTTTTCCTTTTTTCTTCCTCTCGTGAGTAGTACGTCAACGGTCACGCTTCAGTAAAGTTTTAATAAGGTTCACGCGTCATATTTAGGGTCACCGAGATCCCAGGTCACCGTCAAACGTTATATCTTACCTCGAGTTTGATCTTTCTGAAGGAGTGAAGATCGTATGTAGATATTTGATTTAATATCGAAGAACGCGAGTATCTCTTTCGCAACGGGCGTTAGGACAATCGTAAAATTGAAACCAGTCGAGAATACGAAAGGGCAGTCTGAGAGTCTGAAGCATGAAATATTTGATAAGTTTCCCGGCTAATTAGCGTGACTAAATAAAGGCTGCAACGCATCGACCTTGTGCTGAGCCGAAGAATCGATGTGCCGCGCCGATAACAAGATCAACCTACCGCAATATGTCGTATCTCAGTTATACAGAGAATACATTATACCAGTTATTATTACGGTTACTGTAATGTAATAATGTATATAATAACTTTTTTAACGTAGTTTTTATATTACGTCACATCGAGTTTACAGGATTTCTTTTCTTTTTCTCCAGGTTACGGAAGCATAGCACCTAGATCAACCTGGGGTAAAGTCGCGACCATGGGATATGCCACTCTTGGTATTCCATTGACTCTGGTGTATCTCTCCAGCGCCGGAGGACTCCTGTCCAGATGTGCCCGAGGTGTCTTCACGCGAGCGCTTTGTTGTTGTCTCTGTTCAAATTGTGGATATTGTTGCTACGACGAGAGGCGAATGCAGGTGAGAAACTACATTCGTTTCTATATTACTTTCTTTATGACCTATACAGCGTCAAACGGTGAAATCGATAAATCTAAAGCAATTCGGTAATCTCGCTGTAATAAACCTAGTAATCTTGGTCTTAGCACATTTACCTAAACAGCGCGGTATTTAACGGCAGTGTTAATGGCTCGTTGACATAAGCAGAGGGAAGATTAATAGGCACTAGACGATAAGCGCGTTCCAGCGGCAGTGGTCACCAGGTATGTTACCCTGGTTTTCGTGACTCTGTATCTTCCAGGATAAGGAGAGACGAATGAGGAAAAAGCGACAGCAGGAGGAACTCGCCCAGCAGCAGCAACAATTGCAGCTGCAGGAACCCTTTTACGTAAGGGCGAACGCTTCGACCTTCCCTAGTTCTGTGGAGATAAAAACCAGCCCCAAGGATGAGGTGTCCAGTCTTGGTTCTGGGGATAGACCAAACGTGACCATCCTGGCACCTATCAGTATCTGCCTTGGTGCTATGCTCTGCTACATCATCGCCGGGGCTTTCACCCTCCACAGGCTCGAGGGTTGGAGTTTCGTTGGTTAGTTTTCTGTTTTATTAATCCAGACCAGGGAAATGATTTTTACCTGGATATAAGCGCTCTAAAAATTTCTATGAAATATAATTTATCTTTTACTTTACTTCTTTTGCCTGTCCAGACGCAAGTTACTTCTGCTTCATGAGTCTCAGCACCATAGGGTTCGGTGACATGGTGCCCGGTTCCTATCCTGGCAGCAACCTCGCCGAATCCAGAAACGTAACCGTGTGGTTCTGCTCCTGTTATATTATGTCGGGAATGGCCCTGACTGCGATGTGTTTCAATATCCTGCACGATGAGATCGTGCACCGATTGAGTCATCAGGCTGAGAAGCAGGAACCCGTCAAGCCCAGTCCTAGCGTGGATGAGCTCGCTGCGGATCCATTTGCACTAACTTCGTGACAATTTCCGACAAGCACCCTCTGCCACAGAAACGTCACCGAGGAGACGCTCTGCGGCGACACTCCGACGAGCATCTTCGCCCACGAGAACGAAATCAACGTGCTCAAGGACTCGTACAACCAGGTGGACGTCACGAGAGACTGCAAGCCAATGCTCAAATTGGAGGAGCAGCTAGCTCCAATCTCTGCTGTTTACACTCTTCCGGAAGTGGACGAAGAGGCTGAGGAAAACACGGAAATGTAAAGTCATTGGCTGATCTTGTTGGTAGAGAGTCAGTGAGCCCTAGGGGACCCCGATTGGCGATTCCAAAGGGACGGTTCAACGGTAGATCTCAGTTATCGGGACGTCGTGATTGACATTGATAGAATGAACTTCTTCTCTATCCTATCGGACTCCTTTTCCCATGGGAAGCCCATCCTCGACTTATCCCAGCCTATCTCAAATTCCGAGCACATCGTCAACCGACCTTCCTTCAAATTGTTTTTCAAAGATGGTACAGGATTTTAATGAAGGTTAGAAAATCGCTCACAAAGCTCATAAACGTCAGATTAAATAAGTTTATTGAACGAGCATTAATTTGCACGTATTCGGCAATATTAATTTAATGGAAATATTGATTTTGGCTAATAAAGCACGATTATCCGGCGACCCAGGAGCCACGAGCCGTGGTCAACTGTCCTAGAATTTTATTGGCAAATGCGCCGTTCGCGAAGAGACGAAATAATCGTGCGCCACCGAGCGTACACGGGCCGAAGTAAATCATCAAATTAACATTCTACATTAACAATTAACCGTAATATATCATTCTTGACTATTGCCATGAATAATGTCGACCTAGATAATATTTTATACGAGCTTCACGTGTCTCCCGATTATCAAGCTCTTCATTAATCAACGAGATCACAATGTCCCGATTAATCATCGAGAATTCTTTAACAGTCTAACGTTTCTATACGCCTATCTAGCTAGGAACTAAATCCGTTTTTGTATTCCCATACACCAAGTACCATGTTCTTGTATGTAATATAGTAAATAATACTGAGCGGCTGGTACGTTCGTTCTTCCAGTATTTCAAACCGAGTAATGAAGAACCCGCAGTATTACGATGCAATTTTATACGCTGCCTCTCGGAAGTTTTTCACTTTTGAATCACTCGAGGAACGATACGTGCGCGGCAGGATAGGAAAAATAAAAAGTTTGTGCTCAAGAACAATAACTAAATTAACAAATAAGAAGTATAGGCACCGAGTGCTACGAATGTTGCGTTTAGAAGGACTATCCACGTTGTTTAACATTGGTATTTCGAGTACGTTATCGAAATAGTTAAAAAAAAAATTAGATGTAAAAGGGGTTACTAAGTCCACGACGGTGGATGATCCTTGCGTTGTCATCGATTGCGAAAAAATATTCTCAAAGGACACTTATGTTAATATGGCAAACGCAAGACGCGGAAAGATTGTCCAAAAAGCGAGGAAAAAAAATGAAATTATAAATTATAGCGATTAGAAGAGACTCTTTCGTTTCTTAACATATCATAAGGTAAGACACGGGAAGCGTCCCGACGCCTCCGATAGCGCGTCTTCTGTCGTTCGGCAAGATTTCAAAAACTCCAAGGATCGAACTCCGATGTACCAGGACTCTCCAGTGAATTCGTGTCAAGATTATTTCAAAACGGTGGCTAATGACAATCGATATTGGCGTGAAGTTTCTTTAGACTAAACGTTATAGTAACTCGTTAGAAATTGACATCCTGGAGAGTTTCAAAATTTTATTACTCAAAAAACGCGTGTCTTATAATATTTTACAATTTTTGTTGTTACTTAACGCTGATATCTCATTTTCGCGTTCTCTATCTTCTATCCGTGTATTTTTCTTTCTCATCCTCTCCCTACTATCTATATTTCCTGCATCTTCTACTTACTCCTTCCCCAGCTTTCAGTTTCTCTCTTTTCCCCAGGGAAATATAAGGGAGTCGCACGTCCAGGACATTGCGGCCGGTTCGAAACTTTACTTGCCAATTTTACGGCAAAAATTCCAATAAAACTCAAACACCATGGGAGTTATTTTTCTTGTTACGTCTTTCCCATCCTTATGCTTTCTCTCTCTGGTTCTCTCATTCTCTTACATCCTTCCGTCTCACAGTCTGCCAGACTGCTTGTCGTATCTTCCTCCCTTAATACCTTCGAGCAAACACTTGCAAAGTAATGAAGTTAGTCTCTGTCCTTATACGCGTCTCGTTTCTTTTTTCTTCATTTCTTCATTTCGTTTTCACTACGCAGAGCTTCTAAATCACCCATATATTATTATAGATATCACGTATATCTGAGAGTCCAATTCTCCGTCAGATCAAATACGAGGATGAGAAGGAATATATTCACGGAGAACGTGCCTGGTCTTCTTATTGTATCAAATTTCACAAATCATTTTTCAGACTCAATTCTCATCTACTGAAAATAATTAGAATTCTGACTGATAACGAACTTCGCAAGACGTCGTTATTTCTCATGATAAGGAAGAGTCACTCTCTTTGCGCATGCACAAATAAAGCTGCCAATAATGTCAACGTAGACTAAGATCTTTTTCTGTACATAAGACGAGGGAGCATCCTTTGTACGATAATAGGAATTTATTATTACTAAAATAATCATAATCGTATAATGGTGTTATGCACGGTGTAAAGTCTGGCAAGAAATTTTTTGCAGAGTATATATATAATGTATCGAGATGAATATGTGTACATAGAATCTGATGATTCAGGCAGGATCGAAAAGATCCTTTCCAATCTCTAAAAGTTGTCGAAACGCATCATCGACTATTTTATGGAATTTCGGTGAAATCCCTGAAGTTATGGTTAATAAGTGAATAAATGAGGATTGACTGAAACGTAAATTTGGCTTGAAAACAACAAAAAAAAAACAGAAAAATATTCTCCCGAAAAAGTGTCGCTGGACGATTTTGGCATAAATTAGAGAAATAAGGGTGGTGTCAATGTTAGCCATTACGAAAAATCCATGTAAACTTGCAAACCGACAAGACTTCTGTAAATAGAAATAAATACGCAAAAAAAGTGCGATAAGGGGACTCGTTGTAAAATATGAAGGAAGAGGACGAAATGTGAATCCCTGAATATATTGTACGTCTGTATAATCATTTGTCAAGCAATGTATCTTATAATACGAAATAAAAATATTACCGACGCGAAATAAAATCAAAGAGAATAAAGCGAAAGGCTATAAAAAGATTGAATTATTAATTAGAAACGATCAATTAATTTCAGCCTGATCCCGTCTTGGCTAAAATTAATTCCTAATGTCAATTCCAACGTATCCTAATAACAGTTTTTCAGTAAATTAAACGAACCGAACAAATCGGTCTTTTGGCAATTCGTGATAAGCATTCTGGAAATTTCAGAGGTATCAAAGGGATCCTGCAAATCTCTCATACGGTACAGTGCTTTCTGTTTTCGACTTTCCATGTGGTTTACTTCCTACCAAACTGTAGAAATATCAGTCACGTTTCCACTATCTCGAAAATCCAGTCCGAGTGCAATTCCAGTCGATATCAACTTTGAATTTCAATTTCTTTCTTTTTTTTTTTTTCTTTCTCTCGTGATAAACTGACAAGATATTCGTAAGATTATTATTTTGACTTCGTAAGTTATAGCTTTTATTATAATTGGTATTAATGAAACTGAATTTTTGATCAAAAATAAAAAAATTGTGTTCTCACAAAGCCTGAGGACTCATAGAAACTTTGGTGTTATCAGTAATCTTGACTTTTAGTTAGTTTGAGTATCTACTGTTGTATTATTATTACTCGTTAATTCGATTAAATAATTATTAAGTATCTCTAAATTTAAGATAAATTTTATTTCTTTCAAGCAATAATATGATCGAGTCTATGAAGACAATTGTAAAGTCTATTTGATATTTCTGTCATCCGCAATCCAGAATCCGGAAGCGCCCGTGGTCGATTTTCAATGAAAAGTAACGTGTCGGTAAACGGATTTCCCGACGGTTCGTTCTTTGAATTGTAACAAGAATTTTCAGAAATCTTGATATTCGCCAGAGCGGATTCAGTGTAAATGTCCTCGGATGATTTTCTGGTATATGAAGAAAGAGAATCTTTGACGAAGGGTCTTTCATTCTGATGCATATAAGATGCTTGATAAACGAATGGCTGCACATTTATTCGTGTCGGATACTTTTGCGAATCATAACGATTCCTCTGATTCTTTTTCGATTTTTCAATTTGTTCCTTTTTTATTTCATAGATTCTTTCCTCGAAGTCGACAGGACTAGTTACTCCTTTTCGTTCACTTGGAGATGTGAAATTCGATACACTTGTCACATCAGTTTCCAAACGTTCACCAACTTTCTTTTTTCTATCTGATACTTTCGTCCTTCTTTCTTTTTTTGAGTTTTTTGGAAAAACCTCTTTCCCGTGAACTCGTCTTTCTCCGCGGGACTCAGGATCATTGGGATAAATTGTATGCATATTTGTTGATTGCGAATTTTCAAAATTTTCCCTGCCATTTCCCAAAATGGTGCCGGGAGTGTTATCAGGCAAATTTTTCCTAGTCGGTAATAACGTTTGCGTTCTTTTTTTTCCAATTTTGAATAAAGTACGGCGACTGGGTTCGTCAGCCACGTGAGAGGAATTATAACTACTTGGTCCATTGACAGATCTACTCTGCATCTTGCTTTCTCTTATGACTTCAATGTCTTCAGGATATTTTTGAATACCTATCCCTACATTTTTTTTATTTTTTTCAAAATCTGCTTCTCTACTATTCACGGAATCTGTACTCCTGTCAGAAGTGGATACACTATTTTGTAAAATAACTACAGGAACCTTCTCAATTACATTTTTTGAATTGGCATCAGAACTTTCACTGGACACTACACTCCCGTTATCGGAATTTGAAGAAATATTTTGTTCTTGTTTGGTCGAGCTTTTCTTAAAAGGACAACAAGACTTTCTTTTAGAATTTAACCCTTGACCGTCGCTACTCGAAGATTCCAAGTTGGTTGAAGTAACTTTAGCAATTCTCTTGGACTTCCCTTTTCTATTCTGTCGGAAAGCTTTTTTCTCAGACACTTCTTCCTTTCGACCATTATTTACATCGGTCTCCGTTTGAGTTTTTCTGTGCTCAGTTAATGGCGGCATAGTAACAGTATCACTGGCAATAAAGACTTGATCACTATATTTGTCAACGCGAACATCTTTAAAATAAGGACAATCAGTACCGCAATTAACTTTTTTTATCTTTCCCTTTTTTCGAGATCGAAGAATGTTACTGGATCTCCGTTTAATTCTGTTCTTCAATTTAGATTTAATAGGTACTTTCCAACCATTTTTGGATTGCTTGACTCTATCTCCATAATCAGAATCTAAATCTGGATCCTCAGTGGATATTACGGAAACCGAACTGGTCTGTGACCTTTGAGCAGTCATCTTAGGTAATGCTCTTCTTCTATCTATGAAAGTGACGCTCCTTTGATACTTCAAAAAATCCTTCTCATTCGAGATATCATCATCGGATACCTGAGATGACGCAAAATCAGAGGAGGAAGTTGGTTCGTATTTATCATTCTTTGAAAATCGAGCTTTAGCATTCTTCTTAGTTTCTCGCTTGCTCCTATATTTTTTTCTTTTCAAAGATCTCCTACCTTTCTCTTTACTTTTTTCTCTCGGTTCTCCTACGTCATTGAATTGCCAAGTTCTCAAGCTTGAATTATATTCCATTGGGTCGACGGAGCTCGATGACGACTCACCAGTAGATTGAGATTCTGAAAATTCCTTAAGTTCATTCGGTACCGCATTTTTTCTTTTTCTTATCACTTCCACAGTCCCCATATCAAATTGATCCTTTAACCCATTTACAGGAGGAGAAGATCTGTCCGACAGGATCGCCCCCTGCCTATTCTCAACGTAGTACTTGTCACTAGACGGTGAAAGCGTATCGGACTGATTCTCTTGGTAATAATAAAATTCCGGTTTTTCTTTAAGTAATTTTCTCTTCTTAAAGCATCTCTTGAATTTACTCAGAGCACTCTTGCGAGAGGCTCGGTCTTTCTTCTCGAATTGCTCGAGAGCCAACAGTTCTATGGGGTTATTGTTTGGCCTTAAGCACGACGAGCTCATCTTTATGGCGATTACTTCGGCACGTAATTCATCAACGATCTTGGAAAGTGCCTTCACTTGATTTATAACATCATTTAATTTTTCCTGATCTCGAGTGCATGACGAAAACGGCATTTCTAACGTCTCGACATTTGTACATTTTTTTTTAAGGATTCCGAATTAAATATGATCAGTCTAATTACTACATTTTACCGAGCAGATTTTTTTTATGGTTATGAGAAGCATGACTTTTTCAGTAGCATGAACATGAAGTAGGCAAAGAGTGTCAGTTCGCGTCACTTGAACAGAGATGAGTAGGGAGATGCACGAAGCTACGGTTTTAAGCGATACCAAAAACATGGCGCTAAATCGTAGCTGCGAGTCCGGGGGTAGGATTTTGTGATCATCGCCTCCGTCGATAATGCGAATCCCGTCGTAGCCGAGCTGAACGTGATCATGAACG
>JARQSV010000639.1:0-10533 GCA_030142285.1 Calameuta idolon
TTTTACAGAATCTTCTAAGAATACGGATGTCTTTTACAGAGAAACGTTCTACTCGAATTCCTTAAACTTTATGTGTCTCTCACATCGATCTTTGACCTTCCACATAGACAACGTATCACAGCTACGTGCACGCACGACACATTTGGATGTCTGGGCATTAGGACAGTTATGTAAAATAAATGGGGGCCTTGGTGACGTGGCAAGATCTCAAGGCAAATAAAGGCTACCGGCTGTACGGGCAGCGACCGACTGAGACTCTTCACCCGAAGCAACTGGTTCGGAAGGCACGTGTGTTTCGAATTAATATTGGGCTTCGCGCGTTAGGATGCCAGCGCCACTAGTGGCGAACTTTTGTAACATTGTGTTACTGTGAAAGCGTGGATTCTTATGGTACAATATATTGGACGAAAGATTTTCCGAGTATACTGAATGAAAAACTGAAAATTATCGTTATTATCTGATGGCGCTGGCATTTACCGGTAGACTAGACAGTCGAATATATTTTGTCCGTTAAGCTATCGCTCGCAGCGAATTTTCAGAATTTCATATTTTGGCGGGTTCGTGTCTGAACTCAGTACTGTTAAATTTTGGGCAAGGACCAAGTACTCGATAAGGATTCTCCTAATATTTTATTAATTATTAAATGACTTATAAATCATAATTGAATTTAAAAAATATTAGTAACAATAGTTATAGGAAATTTTAAAAATAAAATTAAAATTATGAACTAGTATTAAATCACACAATATACAGTAGCAGCTTATGTGCTGGGCATTACAATATTGCTTGAATATTTCTTACTATTGAAGAATAAGGCATGCTTATCTCTAATCCTTATCGCGGATCGAATCGCAAATAGATTCCATCTTGCGGAGTCATCACGAAATTTTTACGACAATGTACAACAGGAATTGTTGTTTTTGCACAGGGCGACACTCGGAAGCGGGACAATAGGGAAATTATGGCCATCTTCGACTGTATCAATCCAAATCTCTTTCCTGAAAGATTACCCACAATCATTATTATTATCCACAGAAAATAGACTGTTGCTTGAAAATTTGAAAGACTTTAGCCCCTCACCAATGCACACCCTGGGTCCTTCTCCAAAAGGCAAATAGGCGAATGGATGTATTTTTTTGAAATTTTCCTTACTAAAACGATCGGGATCGAATTTTTCAGGATCAGGATATAATTCAGGATCCTGATGAAGACCCAGAACTGGAATAATTATGTTCAATCCTTTCGGAATTATCTGCTTTGTCGTGGGCACCATGAAATCTTCGGTACATTGTCGATTGAGCACAGGAACCGTCGGATATTTCCTCAAAGTTTCTATGAAAGACAATAATTTAGCCAGAAAAAAAAAACTTTCATCGACTACAATCATCAATTTCAAAAACCAACCATCGAGTACTTGACTCAGGTATGTCATATCGGTCAAAGACTCGTAGGTGAGGTCACCGTATTTTTCTATCGTAGTGTCAATTTCTTGTCTAACTTTCTCTTGAATTTCTGGATGAAGAGCCAATTCGTAAAGACAGTACGTAACGGTGGAAGAAGACGTCTCAAATCCAGCAATGAAAAATACAAAGGCCTGTGCTGCCGCTTCGATTAAACTGAGTTTTCGCGTGTCGACCTCTCCTAGGTAAACAATGAAAATTCGAAATAATTCAGCAACAGGTGGATACAAATACAATATTTAACTACCGTTTGACTTGTCAGCCTTCGCGTTATCGGATTCAACGTAACCCTTGTCCATCAGCTGCATCAGTAAATTCAGCATGTCGGTTCGTTCTATGTTATTGTCCTTTCGGTACCGAACCGTTTCCGTGAACGTCTTAATGAAGAATTCATTGACGTCCGAGTGCGAAAGCGAAATTCCCAGCAAATCGACAATTCGCGGAGCGAATATGAATAGGAACGTTCGGATTGTCTGCGACGTGAATATCTTTTTGCCATACTTGCGAAAATCACTGTTTGGATCTTTCAGGCATCTGCTATCCAAACCGAAGGCTATGCTCGCGATGACGTCGGTGGAATATCTGAAAAATAAATAATCTTTTTTGACAAAAGGAATAATCGACACACCGAAAGGCATTTAGCTACCTGTTGATTATTATTTTAATGAAATTATCATACCTTCCTAGCAAATCTTTTATCTCAATGTCACTCTCCGTTTTCATGTTCTCACCGATGTGTTCTGCGAGCAACTGGCTGCACTCGTTGACGACGGGAAACATTTGCTTGATTTTTCCAGAGGTAAAGGTTGGCGACAATTTTGCACGCAGCCTCTTCCATTTTTCACCACCGAGGACGAACAAGTGAGCGGAGAGCGGCTCGACTTTCTCGTTCAGATATAATCCGCGATCATGAAATTTAGCAAAATCCTTATTGAGCACGAGACGAATGATCTCAGGATCATTGATCATCAAGTTCGGTGAATGCAGCAGGAAGATACCGTGATAAGGATATTTATTGAATCTTTTGTAAGAATTTGCAAACATTTCACCTGAAAGAAATTAATAGTTTTAATGATCATAAAATACCCATTACTTCGTCGATAAAGTCGATATCGTAATTACCAAATGTTTTACGTTGAACAAACAGTACGTGTGTACTGCCGAAGAGAAAAATCGGTTTCTCGTACGGAATTCCTCTTGCTTCGAAATAATTATAAATCACCTTCTTCAAATACCAGTAAAACGAAATAATCAATGTCGCCAGCAGAAGAAACTTCGTGTTAAACAAAATCGACCAGATCGACAGCATGATTGATAGATTATAAGAAATTAGATGTTTCACATAAAAAAAAAAATCAAATCCAAATAATAGAAGTAAAACTTTTCTCACAATCAATTGTCAATGTTCCTGATAAGTCACAAACTTCTTGTCTTATTCTGTCTTTCCGTACATCATCGTTACTCCTCATTAAATGAGTCTTGAAAATTAATTCTTCGTCCTCCTTTTGACACCGAACCAACTGCTAGTTTTATATGTAAAATTTTTTTTTCCTGTCTCTTATCACATAGTACGCTATCTTTAATGCGCAGTTATAATCCGCGAATGAAAGATGCTTCACGATAAATTATACATAGTCATCTCCACTAAATGACTGAGAAAAAAATAATCTTTGTCCATTAGAAAGCAGATAATGACGTTAAATTCATGATAGTGTCAGTACGTACGAATCTAACACATGTATGCATATATGGGATACATCTCCGAGTACTCGGTCACAGGTTTATATTGATTACACGATATAACTAAGCACTGCGATAACATTTACGCTTACAACGGAATGCACAATCAGCTATTGTTGTATCTTATTTACGAGTTTAAAAAATGCTCCTTCGTGAGATTTTATTGTTAAAAATTCCTTTTAATTAATGCTACAAAGATTTTTCGAAAAGACCTCGAAGTAATACGAACCGAGTTACACTGTGTGTGGATCATATGGCAGTTCAACAGTTTCACTGCGCTCGCCGCAAGATGTCTCACTACATATTATTTGCTATATTATGTGCGCGTCCTTGACTCTTGTTTTTTCGTACACTCTTATAGTCATTCCGAACCTTTAATTTCAGTACTATGAATGTTCATAGCATCGCACCAGGTATAGTTAAGTTGGGCCTGAAAATGAAATGTAACTTCGCAACGGTTTATCCACTGTTACATCGTGATGAATTTATCACAACTAGTTCAACCACTTCTATCGTACCTTGACACGCAATTTTACTCTGGGGAGACTTGACTATATTTCCGGGACTATGCTTGATTGGAATTTCCGTCTTAGATCATAGATGTTCGAGCGTGTTGAACGTGTCCAGTAAGTGCAGACAGGCCAGATAATACAAAGAAGCAGGTTTACGAAATAAATATAAAATTAATAATTTTATTTCTGAGCATTCCTCTGGTAATAGCAAGCATACATGTTTCTACTTAGATATGTTTAAACTCTTATATCTGCACAACGCTGTTATATATCGATATGTTTATGCAATTTGGAGTTGATAATTTAAGTAATATAATTTAAATTAAATTAAAGTAAGATAATTTAAATTCGAATTACAAATACGTTGCATTAAGTCTGGTTATCGAAATCACATTCATTGACCAAATAGTGGGAATGTGTTGGATTCAAAGATTACACGGACACATGAATGGGTCCGTAGAGAATCGACACTGCTGTAATCCGATGTTACGTCCGAATCAGAATCAAGGCCAATTTACTTAGTACGATGCCTTTACCGAACCGTAATATACTATTGCTTTGCTCTGTTTTGAGTAAACGCTTGCGCACTTTACTCGAGATATTCGACTATGTCACAAAAACCAGACCCCACTGATTGGCTTTTTGATATTTAGTTATCGACCACGAGTGTGGATCCTGATTTCTCACGCGGACGCAACACCGAGTACGTAAGATTTATTTAGGTAAATTTAATAGAACCGTAAGACAATAGCGTCACGTGGTTTTGGAGAAACGTTAAAATAGAATTTTTAGAAAAATGTTTATCCATTACCCACGAGAAAATGAATTGTGTCTGACCTAAGGATTAATCCAACGTAAAGTCTTATTTTATAAGACAATAGTTCTTCTGTCAGTTATTTTTACACACGTTTAACGGATCGTCCAAAGGTTCAATTAAAATTTCTACTCCTTTCTCGGGCGAGAGTAAAATATTTCCAATATCAAATTTCAATTTCTTTGGAGTTGTCGGTGCAACCAGACAACGAAATTTCGAGACAATGCTAACGAGAGCAACTTTTGTCTGCAGAAGTCCGAATCTCATACCTATAAAAAAATTGAATAATATTGACAGTGTCAAGTTTTTAAAAATAATATATTATTCATTACCTATGCAATTTCTAGGACCTTCGCCGAATGGTAAGTAAACGCAAGGATGTCTAGCAGACACGTTTTCCTTGCTGAATCTTTCAGGATCAAACTTTTCCGGTTCTGGATAATAATCAGGATCCTGATGCAGTCCCAAAACCGAAATGACAATGTTAATGTCTTTCTTGACGCGCAAGTTAATATCTGGTAGAGTAAAGTCCTTCGTACAAACTCTATTGAGTACAGGAACCGATGGATATTTTCTTAAAGTTTCTGTGGGAGTAAAAAATAAACTTTTTTTTTTGAGTGATTAAATTTTAAAAATCCTTCTGTAAGGTCAAAGTAAAATTTTGCCTTTCACTAACCAGAGACCACCTTGTCAAGATACTTCATTTCGTTTATACCCTCGTACGTGAGTCCACCGTGTTTTTCCAAATTACTTTGAATTTCCTCTCTCAGTTTCTCCTGTATATCCTGATGATGTACCAATTCGTACACACAATGCGTAGCTGTCGAAGATGAAGTTTCAAAGCCAGCCAAAAAAAATATGTAAGCTTGTGCTGCAGCCTCCAACAGCGTCATCTTATCTTCCCCATTGTTCTCTGAATCCGTAGATTTCGTATCGTCTGATCGAATGTGACCATGCTGCATCAATTGCATCAACAAATCAAAAAAGTCTTTCCTGCTCGAATTATTCTCGATTCTGTAGTCGAGTGTCCTTTTAAATAGATTTATGTAGTATTCGGAAACAGCGGGTGGGGTATCAGGAATTGATAACCAGTCCATTATACCGGGTGCAAATAAAGAGATCGCATTTTTAAATGGCCGCGGAGCAAAGGCTTTGCGACCCCAAAATCGAAATTCGTTATTTGGATCACGAATACTGTTGCTGTCTATTCCAAAAGCGGTTGACGTTATGACATCTGTGCTATATCTAATGAATAAAAATTGTATTATTAGCTAAATAAATAAAAAAAAATGTAGATAATCTAATCACCTTGCTATCAAATCATGAATCTCAATCGGTACTCCAAGCTTTGCATTCTCATTGAGATAAGCTGCCAACTCTGTTCCAATCTTGTTCAGGATCAAAAACATTTCCTTTATTTTCTTCGACGTGAAAGTTGGCGTCAATTTTTTACGAAGCTTTTGCCACTTTAATCCAGTCAACATCACGAGATTAGCCGAGAGAGGATCGACCTTCTCGTTGCAGAATAATCCGCGATCGTGAAAATGCGAAAATTCCTTAACGAGTACCATGCGAATGAGGTTAGGATCGGTAATCACTAGATTTGGCTTGTGAATCATGTACATGCCGAAGACACGATTTTTTTTTAATTTTTCGTATGCGTTAGCAAACAATTCTCCTGTAATCAATAGTAAAGATTGTATGTACAACTGTACACGGTCAACTCATCAAGAACAGGCCTGGTACAGTAGGGTCCCACTCATCGATTAATAATACGGTATGACAATGGGGAACTGGACCAATTTTTTTTCGTTTTTCTTAATTTTGGTACTATAGAAACTATAAATATTCATGCCTTAGGTAAATAATATGCTTATATTTGATTATAAAATGATATTAAAAATCCTGTTGCACAAATAGCAGTTCAAACGCCCCGTTGAATCGCGGGAAAAAATGGCGGTAAAAAATTATACAACGGATAATTTATAATTTCCACGACCGTTTATATTATCAACCAACGTGCATA
Organism: Calameuta idolon; assembly: GCA_030142285.1. Classification (NCBI taxonomy): domain Eukaryota; kingdom Metazoa; phylum Arthropoda; class Insecta; order Hymenoptera; family Cephidae; genus Calameuta; species Calameuta idolon. The sequence goes on from JARQSV010000639.1 coordinate 6,553, forward strand.
GGTTATCAATGGTTATTAATAACACTTGTCATGTGGTGCGATACGTTATATTATAAAAATGTAAGCACTCGTCGACTCGAATACGGGCATTCTTCGTTGGCTATTTGGCTAGAAAATAAACCCCATGTAAGGAGATGAGGTTGTGACGTCACGACCAATCACAAAATGTTTTCGTTTCCACCCTTTATAGCAATATTTTGGTAAATTTTAACATCGGTTTTCTTAATATTTAAAGGATAAATAAATTATCTAATCAGCGTTCTGACATTCTACGATCATATTCTAGCAAACTACTTAGACAGTTTTTGAACTCCCGTTCCCCATTGAATATAAATTATCTACTCACCAACACACGTCTTTCCCATAACCGCATCGTGAAGAGTACCAAAAGGTACGCTGGGTTGTATTTGCGCGACACCAAGTTTCGTCCAATATGTGTAAATATAATATTTGAAATAAACATAAAATGTAATGATCAAACCTACGAGAATACCCAGTATTTTAAAGGTAATTTCATATTCAACGAATGCCATGATAGAAATGAAATCTCACTTTGGCAATTCGTAATATTTTTAATTATCCAATTAGTAGAGATAATAAGGAAGGATCAGTCCGATTCAGATAGATTTTGAAATATTTTTATAAAGTAACAGATAAACTGTACGACCGACGGATCACTTATTGGAGATGCGGCACTCACTTGCTATAGGCCGACGGGTGGAAACCGTGGAAAATAGACGTTAAAATAGTATTGTCAAACTCGAGTTGAGTCGTTGAGTGCACAGGAAAAAGATAAATAAAACTGCACCAAAAGATAATGATTAGTTATTGAAAATTCCCTTTCTGAATTTTAAATTTTATGAATACAAGAATGAGGCAATAATATTTATAATTTTTCACTTATTGCTCAAACAACAGTAACTCTCTTGACTAGCGTGTTTTCATCTGTGGCAACGCTGTAAATGCAGAAATAATCCCCTATGTATTTTCCCCCTCCGTCGACGTGTAGCATGGACTATACAAAGGTATTGTTAATCAGCAACCGTAGTATGTACGAGAGTATAGAAAACATAGTCAACAAGAGCATTGGAAAAGGAGAGCTACTGGTCGCCACCTCAGTCCTTCTTTGTCTCTTCGAGCGGAATTTTTTCAAGCCGTTAAAGTAGGGATCGCGTAGTCCATGCTACATGCGAGTATCGCATGCTACATGCGAGTACATCATGACCAGTCATGATCAGTTATTTTACTCTTTTTCTACAATAGTTCTTGTTTAATAAATTTATAAATTTTGCATTATCCTTTTATGATTTTTAATTGATGAAGACTTGTAGGAGAGCTTCCTGCCCGCCTTTTGAGAAAAAATTTAATATCATAGATAGCTCGTGGCTCACCATTGGGAAAAGGAGGTTTGAAATTCCCGCTTGCGTGTATTATATTCAATCGATTTATAAATAAGTAAAACAATTTTGAAGACAAATGGACTCGTGTTATCGGGGTTCGACAACGAGATGTATGCCACCTTTTGCTTGCAGTATGAAAACTCCTGGGTCCATAATAAGTTTATCAGGCGTCTTGGGACCAGGCTTACAACGATATTTCGTTAAAACGCTGATCAGTGCCACTTTGACTTGAGCATATCCAAATCTCATACCTGTAAGTATGTCAAAATAATTAATTCATTCTAGTATATTACACAGAGCATCCCTTATATCTTACCGATACATATTCTTGGTCCTTCGCCAAATGGTAGATACGTGTAAGCATGGCGAGCAGCGATATTCTCCTCGTTGAACCGTTCAGGATCAAATTTCTCAGGATCAGGATATATGGAAGGATCTCTTTGAATTCCTAAAATGGGAATTATCACGTCCAATCCTTTTGGAATAACCACATTTGTTCCTGGAAGTTCTATGTCCTTGGTACAAATTCGATTGAGTACGGGCACGGTTGGATACTTCCTTAGAGTCTCTGAAGGTAAAACGAGGAATATAATTTATTATATATTTTATCCTGAATATATAAAATATTTACCTGATACAACTTTGTGTAGGTAAGTCATCTCGGCCAAACTGTCATAAGTGAGTCCACCGCATTTCTTTAATCCTGCGTCTATGTCCTGTCTCACCTTCTCTTGGATGTCTTGATGCAGAGCAAGTTCATAAAGACAGTAGGCCACGGTTGAAGATGAAGTTTCAAATCCAGCTACGAAAAAGACGAATGCCTGAGCGGCAGCTTCCAATGTGTTGATTTTACCATCCTTCGATTCGGTTATAGGTACAGGTTTCGCATCGTTATCGTCCTTATTATCTTTATCCTCGTCTACGTAACCCTTGTGCATCAGCTGCATAATCAAATCCATAAAGTCATTCCTGACAATATTATTCGTTTCACGATATTCGACAGTCTCCTTGAAAACGCGCGTGAAGAAATTGCTCACTCCTTTATCCGTAAATGGTATAGAAAAGAAATAGAAAATACTTGGGAGAAAAATAAGGATGGCATTGAAAATCGGCCTTGATTCGAATATCTTACGACCCCATTTTCGAAATTCACTTTCCGGATTTTCAATACTGTTGCAGCTTATGCCAAATGCTGTGGACATGATATTATCCGTAGAGAATCTATAAAGAGTACAGAAAGTAATTTATCCGAAAATTTTCTTTTCCTTTTTTTCTCTACCTGGCAATAATGTCCTTTATCTCGATCTCTTCGCGATTTCGAGCATGTTTGACCAAATGGAGTCCCAGATGATCGCCGCAGTCCTTTATGGTACCGAACATCCGCTTCATTTTGCCGGAAGTGAAGGTCGGCGTTAGCTTGACACGCAGATTTCTCCATTTTATTCCAGATAAGAAAAACAAATGTCCAGACAGAGGATCGACCTCCTCGTTGCAATACAATCCCCGATCATGAAAGTGCGCAAACTCCTTAGTCAGGACAAATCGAATCAAATCGGGATCGTTCACCACTAATCTAGGCTTGTGAAAGGTGTAAGTTCCGACAAAGGGACTTCCCTTATATTGACTGTACGCATTCGCGAAGAGTTCACCTAAAATCGTATATACGACCCTTCGTGAATAATATTCATAATTTTTCCTAATTCGGCGTCATTATGTATTCGATCATGAAAAATTTCTTTACCCGATGATAATTTTCCGAGGATAACCGGTGACAAATTTCCGCAAGGAAATGACGGTTCTAGATGAACTACGCCTTTTTTTCGCCAATATTCAAAAACAACATATTTGAAGTAAAGGTACACGCAACTTGCCAGCAGAATCACTATACCGAGTAATTGACAAATTAATAATCCGGATATTAAAGACATTTATGGATTTTTTTTGCAAATGGAGAAAAAAGAAGTCTCGACGGGTGTTTCCAAGTACGAAGGACAACTCACTGGTAGAAAATACTGACTTTTCATCCTGTTATATACTAGGAGGTTTTAAAAAAGAATATCCATTATTTAATTTGATGTTGCATGATTGTAAAATTATAAGGTAATTTTCTATTTGATTGTCATGATGAAAAGACACTTTTAGTTGATGGTTCTGCATGTCGGGATTGTTTACTTTAGGCGACTTAATGTCTTAGATGAATTCAAGAGTGAAGATTTACTTTGGGAAAATACTTTTTCATGATTCTTGTAAGTATAGAAAATTTGAGAGTCACTGTATGGATTTTATTCATTCTCATTCACGCAGAGTTATTGCGTGTCGACTAAGTACATAATAATGCTGAAAAAAAAATGTCGATGCAAATTTGAAATTAGATATTGTGAAAGATATGAATAAAATGAATTGGCACTAGAAACTCATCGGTAACGTAATGCGTTACCATAAGCAAGTAACCAGAGATGAGCAGAGAGATGCACAACGCTACGGTTTTAGGCGATACCATAAAGATGGCGCAAAATCGTGGCGGCAAGTTCAGGAGTAGGATTTCGTGATCACCGCCTCCGTCGGTAATGCATGTTCCGTC
>JARQSV010000639.1:10633-34866 GCA_030142285.1 Calameuta idolon
TTATTATTTAATATTTATGTAAAATACCTAGCGCAATATGCTGTCTACAATGATTCTAGAGGAATGTGCTCAAAATTGCCCTTACTTGTCTTCGCTTTATGTATTTTTATGTTTACCATAAATTCGCTTTATTATTAAACGTTTATATGGAATAGTCGGCGCAATACACTGCATTCGAATTTAAAACCGCTTTACTTTCTGCAGCTTGCAGATGAAATGGAAATAATGTCAGAGATAATGGGGCATAACTGAAAAGAGGTATCGAAGCATAAGGAAGGAGGAAGAAGAGAAGGATGCTGTTACGACGGAGGAGAATAAGAAGGAGACGAATATGTAAGTGTTGTAAGATAATTTATTCGACAAATATGATAATGATACAGTATTTAAATTACAGATGTACATACATGTTTTGCGAAAGATTAGCAATAAGCAAAGAAGGTAGCTACGGTCCCTCCGAAGCCCCACAAGGGATCGTATTTTTTTTATTGAGAAAAGTCCTCAAGTCCTGCGGCTCCCGCGCGCAGGACTAGGGTGGAGGAAACCTCATGAATGAAAGTAAGTCGAGTCGAAGGACAAGGAAAGCGCATAAGGAATAAGGTAAGTTAAACGAAACAGGTCTACCCCTAGTTAAGATCCACCCCAACGAAATACCACGGGCATAGCACCCGACGGCGCCCTTGCAAGCACCGCCAGGACGTACCGAGTGACAATATTTGACGCTGCAACCTCCATCCCTTCTCACGGAGCAAGCTCAGTAGGTTAGACGTAAAAGACCCCGTCAGCCATTGATCACGTGCGCCCAGCGGCCCAGCTATATGTTCGTGATCACGTTCAACTCGGCTACCACGGGATACGCATTATCGACGGAGACGATAATCACAGAATCCTACTCCAAAACTCGCCGCTACGATTAAGCGCCATGCTTTTGGTATCGCCAAAAACCGGAGCGTTGTGCATCTCGCTACTCATCTCTGAAGTAACTGATCTCCATGTTACCTACAGTCGATATTAAAGAAAATTAATTTCGTGTGTCATCTGTTATCACTATGTTGGTACTAGCCCAACCGAATAGTCTTCGTACTTTCCCATCTCATACTCGTGTAATCTGAGATCAATAAACTCAAGAAGTGGCTTTCATCACGGGACGAAATTCAGACTAACGCGACAGGCTGATTTCGGGTTTTGGTGTTCGGTTTTATTACATAGGACAGAGTCGAATTGCTTTCTGATAGTGATAGCAGCAAGGCAATATAATCGAGAACAATAATGTGTACAAAGTGACATGACAAGTGATCATAACAGATAGAAAAGGAAGGCGGATCTCTCATTTCTAGTCGTGAAAGAAAGACAGCTCTCGGGTCGCATAAACGTGTTTTCGTAGAAATGTCAAATGCATGAGTAACGAAAGAATTCCGTATCTATGACTCCATCCGTTCCTTTTTATAAAAATATATATTGTGTTAGCCAAATTACTCGTGTGCTATAGAGCCTTTCTGATAGACTTTTTCTCTCGATGTCCTTTTGATAAATATTTTATTCGATATCATCGTAATGACGGATAATCATTAGCCTCTGTGTGTCGCGTGTTAGTTTAGTCACGTTTCTTTTCCTTCGTGACACTTATGTGATTTTCTGCGTCTTTATTAACGAAAATAAAATGAGTTCCGTTTGGAAGCGATTGCAAAGAGTGAACAAAAGAGCTGCCAAGTTCCAATTTACGGTTTCGTATCACGAGGTCACGCTCGAAACAACATCAAAATGGTAAGTAGTAATGAATTACCAAGTCTAATCATTCACGATTAAGCATTTCTCTACAGATTCTTTACCTTTTATATTTAAACAAATTTTTTAGTTTTTTAATTGTTTTATTTCTCGTTGTGTATGCTTGACAGTTGTATACAATTGATACAAGACTGATTTAAACTATCAAAAAATGAAAAACACTATCTCTTTGGTACATATTTGGTACAGTGGAATATTCTCGTACTGCATACTTTTTGTGAACTTTTCTTAGAACGGAGCCAATTAGTTTTAAAAAATATGTAGAGTGTTATCTTATTGTCAGGAAGCAGTGTTTTCCATTTGCTGCTTTACATGCAGTGACATTCAGAAATCTCTGTAGGAGGAAGTTACGTCAGCTATGATAATGAATCATACTTTTTTATTATTCCATATTTTTATATCAGCCTCAATCTGTTTAGTCTATAACAAATTATCTCTGAATACCTGAATCATCGTAGCTAAGATATATACTTTAATTCTTGTAACGCAACTATAAGATATTTAGATGGTATTTACAAGATACAATGGATTTTAATTTAGGACCCCAAATAAATTGAGTGTGGTATGGACACGACGTAGTAGAAGAGTCAGTTCAGAACCTGTTGAATGGGAACCATGTCTGAGCGACCCTTTAAAAGGAATAGTAAGTTGGGCTGTACCAGACAATCATACAGTTTCTGTGACACTATTCAAGGATCCCAGAACTCACGAATTAGAAGACAAGGACTGGACGTTTGTCATTGAAGATGTAAGAATCATGGTTGCATACGTTTTTTGCATAGGAAGAAACTAATTAAACTTAAAATTGAGAATAGGTTTCAACGACCGGTAAAAGGCGTCACGTAGCAGCCACAAATATCAATATGAAAAAATTTGCAACGCTTGAATCTAGTCAACAACAACTTAAGTTAGACTTGAAACCCACTTCGAAGAAAATCGTTAGCGCAACTTTAGAATGTACCTTATCTTGTGTGTTCCTGAGGGAGGGCAAAGCAACGTAAGATACTTAGATCCTTCTTACTCCACTACAGTCGAAAATTATTCCAGATTTATGCATAACACAATTCAATCAATTAGGGATGAAGATATGCAGAGTATGGCCAGTTTGATGTCAGTTAACAATAACAGTGACATTGCGCCATTAGATGATTTCGATAACGAGGACATCCCCGAGGATGTCGAAGAAGTGTCAGTGAAGAATCTAGATGAAATTTTGGAGTTGTCCACTCAGTTAGACTTATTAACTAGCAGTCTTACAGAAAGTGAATTACCCAGTACTCCAATAAGTGGTAAGATTAATATTAGCATCAAGTGCACTCACTATTAATATAAATACAATTGAATGAAACTCATACAATTTTCATTGAAATAGTGGCTAGTCTATCAAAGGATGAAACAACACCAGTTAATGAGAATGAGAATATATTACAAGATATTAGCATGACTGGAAGCATTAACGAGCCACCAACGGAAAAATCTCCAGTAAATGATGAAATAGCCGCGGAAAACGAGTACGTCTAATCTGCATTTTAACTCGTCGCGAAAAATGTCGTGTAAATTAAATTAAAAAGCGCCATGCACAAGCTTTAGTCACGTAGGTATTACATTTTCAGTAAAAACATCGAGCACAGCATTATGAGATTGCCTCTGCAACCATTAGAACTGAAAAAAAGTGGGATGAATGTTCCAAAATTAAAGGAAACAACACCAGGTCAAGATCTATTGGAATGGTGCAAAGATGTGACCAAGGACTATCCTGGTGTGAAAGTAACAAATTTAACAACGTCGTGGCGTAACGGAATGGCCTTCTGCGCGATCATTCATCACTTTAGGCCCGACCTTATGTACGTTTCGCAAAGTTTTACTCTATATATTTTATTTCTGTGACGACCACACACTTTGTAACGTCCAACTTTCCGATATTTTAGAATAGGCTTTCGTTATGCAAACAAACTTATTATTCATGAAGAACTCTGGGCTCACGCCAATTAATTTTCAAAAATAGACACTCCATTAATAGTTGAGAACTCTGTCGAATTTACTATTAACAAATTCTTAAGCGTTTTGTTCAAGAGAAAATACTTGAAGTACAGCTCAATTGGTCTACCGACTAGTGTTCTATTTTTAACGATGCGCATTCCAGTGACGTGGACGCGTTATTGCCACACGATGTCAAAGGTAACTGCAAGAAGGCATTCGATGCTGGCGAAGCATTGGGAATTCCTAGGGTAATAGAACCAGCTGATATGGATGTTTTGGCCGTACCTGACAAATTAGCTGTGATGACATATTTGTATCAATTGCGAGCGCACTTTACGGGCCACGAGCTTGAGGTACTTTTTTTTTACTATGTACATACATAAAGATAAAATAGCTAGATAACAGTACTAGATAAACATTCAATAACAACATAATTCTTGTATAGGTACATCAGATAGGTAAGACAACCGACGAATCTTCGTATATGATCGGTCGTTTCAACACGGATAATAACACCGACGTTAGTGTCCAATTGTTTGGACAAGAAATCATAAATTTGCGTAACAAAGAGCAAACTGAGCAGCGAAACAATAAGGTCGAAAGAAACAGACGGTAATTTGAATAATTGATTTGCTTCACGATGAAAAACTCGTCTCTCATATCGTACTGAGAAAATCACTGCGTTTTAGATCAAATCCATTTGATACCAAGAAGGAAGATATTACTATTGATTCCTTAAAAAATAAGTTACATCTCAGTCTGAACATGGACAATCAGGATCACGATCAGTCTAACAAAGATCGATCACCATCCAGCGTCAAGGATGTTAAAGATATTATATTCGCCAGTTCGAAGAGCATCCTCGGCAAAGTTTTATCACCGACCAAGGAAAAATACGCTGCCAGAGAGAAGGTTCTTTCCCACTTATTTCAAGAATCATCCACTGTTTTCTTTTGCTGATGAAAAATAATCATGCGTCTTGTCCGCAGAGTAAATCTCCACCGCGGTCAGCGCCTGTACAGCAACGTCCAATTCTCATGACACGTCGACAACTTACTGATCCATTTGGATCCGATGACGAGGATGAGAATATTCAAATTGTCGATGATAAATGGTCAATTTCGATGTCAAAATCGCAAACATCCATCCGAGACGTTAGTATCTAAGTGATCGTCCGTCGTCCGAAAATATTGATAAACATTTATTCAATTCGACTTAATTAATACTTATTAATTTCTCTCAGGATTCCGCGCAATCGACTGACAGAGGAAGTCGCGGTAGTTCAGAATGTCGTGGCACGTCGCCGTCGCACGGTGATCAACGTTCGCAACATGTAATAGGTTTAATTATCTTTAATAAAATTCCATCTGCTAGTATATTTATTGAATTGTTTACAACAGCCATTAGTAACGAGACACGATGAGCTCAGAGAAAGAGCGAGACAACTTCTGGAACAAGCGAGGAATCAGGCGAAACCTACCACAACCGCATCCGCTACAACCAGCCCGGTTGAGGTGCAAATTTTTTAAATTCAATTTTCATAATTACAAGAGCACATCTAATGCAGAATTTGATGTGACCTTTATCATATTTTAGCCCCAGAATGAAGACGACAGACAGCAACAATTACGTGAGAGAGCCAGACGCTTGATAGCGGAAGCTAGAATGGGAGTGAATGGTCCTTCCGGTCAGGTCAGCGACGACAATAACAGCGATAGACGTTCGATAGATGATCAGAATAATAGTCCAAGAAGGAGCGTTACTCCTTCTACTCCTGGCGACAGACTGAGTATCAAAGTAAGTATATTTTAATGAATCAAATCTTTCCTCGCTGGTCCATTTGCTTCTTGTTCGATAAAATCTAGTGCCTATTCTTTTATTAGTCTGAGCACAACGGTAACGTATTACCGAATGCAAGCGCAGCTGAAGCTGATAAGAAAAGTGGATCACCTTTGTACTCTTTCTCGAAGATAATTGAAAGGATTTCGCCAGAGAAAAGCAGTCCCGACGGAAGCCCTTATACTCTCAGAGGAGTGAGTCATGCGATAGCTAAAGAGAACATTGCGTCATACCGTTAGATATATTTTATCGATCCCCATTGTCTTTGGTATTACAGCTGGGCAAGGACATGACAACGTATATACAAAACGAACTGGAAGCTCTTGAGAGGGAACAGAATCAAATAGATATACAGGCTGGTAAACTGGAGAAGGAACTAAGAGCCGCCATGGAAAGTGATAACGAGGAGGAGACTGAAAGACTCATGTCTCTTTGGTTTACGCTGGTAAATAAGAAGAATGCTTTACTGAGAAGACAGATGCAATTAAATATACTGTAAGTTAAAAATATCCTACACTCCTGCCATTGGAATGAAGGAACGTCGTGCATCACGCGGAATGAATCTTTCTGCTACAGAGAAAAGGAAGATGATCTCGAGCGTCGTTTTGAGCTACTTAATCGTGAACTCAGAAGTATACTGAACGTCGAAGAATGGCAAAAGACAGCAGAGCAGAAAGTACGCGAGAATTTACTGCTGGAAGAGTTGGTGTCCATCGTTAATAAGAGAGACGAGTTGGTGCATCATCTCGATACTCAGGAAAGAGCGTAAGTTCAATTATTCAATTGGTTTCTAGAGGTACACATTAGTTAAACAAAAATTTATTACAACAATTTATTACAGTATCGAGGATGATGACGAGATAGAGCGAGACTTGTCACGGGCTGGTTTAGCGCAAAGAAATAAAAATTGTGTCGTCCAATGAAGCCTCTCGTCAAGGGGCTAATTGTTATCTCTCTATCATAGGGGTGAGTAGGAGGTTTTTATTTGAAACACTTTTGCGGTGTGCTGTTGCTTATTTAAAATGATAGTGAATGAGCAAAAAAAATTGATGAAATTTATATGTAACGTCATAACGTTTTCGAGATACCGCACTTGGATATTAAACAGTTAGTTTAAATAATGGATGAAATAGGATTGCTTCATAAAATAATACTCGCGTACAGCTTAACTCAAAACATATTTCAGACATATCCCGCCATGCTGTGGAGTTGCCAAAGAAAAGAAGACATAAGAAACAAGAAAGCGTTACACTTTTATGAATGATCGTATTTATGTACCGAGGTTCATACGTTTGTAATCTTAAACTTGTACAGTTACATGACTCTTCGAGTTGTGAATTTTCCAACGACAAGTACTACATATAACACGAGGCCATCCTTGAGACACAATCACGAATAGTCTATGTTCGCGAACGTTGACCGTTTTACATAGATTAACAAAGAACATTTACTGATTTTATATTTTTAGGGTTAGGAGTTATCCGTCTCATTTGGTTGAGCCTTTTTCTTTTTTATCGAACAAGAAATGATATTAGCTGAAATTCAAGGGTTACCGACAATGGATTCGCATTGTATGGATGCGAGAATTTAATCCTGATTTAAGAGGTAGTTTGCATTTTCTAATTTAGTAAGGAACTGAAATGTGCAATTGGTTATGTCCGCTATTCGCTGGAAATGTGAAAAGATACCAAAAAGAAGACAAAGAGGGAATTATAGATCTCCAAAATGTGTCGGTTAAAGATGTCAAGCGCTAATGTGGTGTCATATTAAAATGAGAAAAAGATGTTTCAAGTGTGGATGATATGATTAAGGAGAAAAATGGTTGAAAGGAAGCATCGAAGAATTATTCGATGCATTGTTAAAGAGGATACTTGAATAATCCACTGATTCACTGCTTCGCAGTACGTCCTGAATGGCAATTTAATAATAGTAATATATTATTGCGTTGATTCGAATATATTTATTGAATTCACTTTATAGGAAATAGGAAAATTGTTGATGCAAATTGGATAGGGTTGTATTTCTTTCTCTCTCCCTTTTCTGTTTAATTTTCAAAGCGCTGTTTTCATCGAACGACACACGTACTCAGCACTGTGCCATAAAATAACCAAGTCTTTAAAGTTTTCTATGAGAATTATGGTGTTCGCATGCTATGCTTTTGTTCTTTGTTCTAAACGGTATAGTTTCTAATATACATATTAATTTTATAAAGTTTAAAGAAAGGGGTAGACAGTCACCCTACTGTAAGGATACTATTGCCACTTCATCCTGTATCGATAAGCACCGATGCCATTAGTTTCATTGCCAGATTTTATTCAAAATTTCTTAGAGAATCATGATTGCGATACTTCAAAAAATGATATTGAATTATTACCAGGAAACGTGCGGGTGACCTAGAGGTGATTTAGAGTCGAGGTATACAATACTACTATGTTTTACTTGAGTCACTGATTAAATGCTGATACAAAAATGCGAAAAATAATGCATACATTTGTACGTGTCGCGTATTAGAAATGATTAAAAAGTCTAGACGAGAGGTGTATAGAAAATAAAGTAACACTTGCAAGGAAACAAGATATTTTGAATAATAAAATTCTCACCTTAATGCATACAATGCATCACATTAAAAAAAAATTGTGCTACATGACATGAATCTTACATGATTGTATATCAATATCTCAGATTCAAAAATCATCAAATTTTTGATAAAATAATTGACGTGGGGCAACTTATAAACCGTATAGGATATAAATGTCCATTTTTCTATAATTTATATATCGAATTGACTTTTCTCTGTAATTTCTGTTAGTTTAAAACTTCCTTCCCCCTTGCTGTGTCGATTTTTAGTTTTATATTTATCATCATTCACACTCCATAATGCATACACATATTGTAATGTAACGTACTACGTAATAGTACATTGTAAAAGCTTTAATGGGCTGCGTACGTATCGCAGTCATTTAACTATGCCATTTAAGTGAAGCTGCGAAAGTTACTCTTAATCTAAGCAAAGTTGCAAAGCTAACTGTGCAGTGTTGAATCCTACTAAATCCTCCATATCTGTTCTTATCAACATTAACATTTGTACTCGCTGTGTTACGTTTACTACGTGTTATTGTTATTATACTATGACAAAATATACCACAGACTGTAGAATCAATAGCACGCGTGACAATTGATATGTTAAATGTTTACACTGCTCAGTCGATAAGTATCTATAGAGCGACGTGATGAATTAGAGAGGGAAAGGTCAAGGTTCAACACTCCACCTGAGAAAGGGAAAATGATTATACGAGTGATTATTAGCTTAAAGGTACAATGAGCGATTTGTGACAAGGAAATAAAAAAAAAGCAAACGATAGGTGGCAATCATGTGTATGAAAGGAGACAGTCGCAATTGTTGTAAATAGTGAATTCTTATGCTTTTCTAATTGTTATAATTGGATAGATATGTAAATTTAATTTTTTTAAGCCGTATATATACATAGAAGCGCGGATATCTAATTCGTTTGAAGTTTTGGTGTCGTGTTTACTCCTTTATCTCGATATGCGAAAAATGAATATATCATTGGATAATACACATATGTGAGATTATAAGGTCGTATTGTCTTTATGATACTTTACTATTCCAGTGCCTAACGATTTTTTCTTTCGTCTCTGTCTTATCAATGGAAAAGTGTCGTGTTGCAATGTCTAGGATGATGCATATGTGTAGGTGATAAATAATTCTAAATCACAGCGATGCGTATGGACCCGAATGAAATAGTAATAGAGACGATAAGAAAAACTATTATAATTTATCATGCTCAGTGATAATATAGCCACGCAGTGCTCTTATGCGTGGAAATTCTTATTTGACAGTTTTTAGGTAAAAAAAATTACGACTCCGCACGTATACGTATGTATGTTTATACAAGGATACGCATATGCATATATTTATGTCATATACAATTGTTTATACGTTTATTAGTAATCGTTGCGTCGGTTTTTTTTAAATTATGTAAGCCATGTTATAGAAACTGATTACGTTTACCAATGATAAGCATCATTCTTGCCGAGGCTCTAGTTGCCTAATAGTTTCCATCCACCATGCCAGAGGTCCTTTAAAAGGTTTCTGCGTGTGCGGATAAGCGAAACGCCAAGCCGAATTCGTCGAATACATCACCGCAATATCCGTTTAGCCAAGTAAGAACCAATAAAGTACTGTAAAACCGAATTAAGGTGGTTTACTTATTGCGATATCACAGCCACCACTGCACCCTGCTAGAACGTTATTGCCTTTTCGACCAATCCAAGTCACCTGACAGCGCAGTAAATTCGAAAGCAAAACGGTCGATCAAACAGAGTCGAGTCTGATGCGACAGGGTCGGTAGAGAACAGTAGACAATTGACTGTTAATTTCCAGTAAGCTAAGTCAAATTCTTCGCACTCGACGTATCGACAAAACTGGTTTGTACGGTTCGACGAATCAGGGACAATTTAAATTGCATCAGTACGACCCAATAAGTAGCCATTGTCGCTATGCTCTGTAAAATAATGTAAACGTACCTTAGGAAGTTATAAAGTAGCGCAATTCAATCGACAAATGGATTACGTACGCTTGATAGTAGCTCTCTGTTAATGACTGCGTATCCATTAAGATGGTAAATTGGAGGATTGTTGTATATGGATACGAGAAACATTTCTACCTGCGAAGAAAGGAAACCATTGGTGAGGAAATAACGATAAGAGGTTAGGTTTTTTTTTATTCTCTGACGTATCCCGTTAGTTACTTCTTTTTGCGTCTGAACGTCAACGGCTGCTAGATTGACGTTGAGTAATCTTTCTTGAAATTCTAAGCCGACTTTTCGCGTCGCGTGATCAGCCTCGTTACATATTATATAAAGAAGCGTCATACAATAAGCGGCTATCACGAACAAGCCTAATTCCTTCAAACTGAAGCCATGATCTAAGATTTCAGAAAATGCACCGTAACCGGCGATAATCGTCGTCACGAACATTATGAGATAGTATATACCTGCGAGGAGATGTTCTCAATAACATGGATTATACGAATTAAAGCTTTTTTTATTATTATCATTGGCGTATGGCTCACCGTACATATTCGCATAAGCTTTTCCAAGCTGTTGCATCATATGGCTCAGGTCAAGCCAAAGGCTTCTATATTCGACAAGTAACGCTGCAGAGCCTGTATTCTCTAGAGCCTTTAAAATATTAATTAGTATCGAATTTTATCCTTCTCATTATGTAGACTGACGATTGTTTTTTTTTTTTAATTACCTTATGAAGATTGAGAGCTAAGCCCTTCGAGGCGCTGCCTATGGCTGTACAGTTTATCCACCACAAGGCGCAGAGACAGTCAAGCATGGCTATTATATGGTAGTAAGCGGATGTGTGCCACATTGTAAAACCAGGCTGGAGATAAAATTGCGAAACTACTACGACAATGGATATTATCCAGGAAGCCAAACAGAGAGAGACGCACATTCGTTTGAGGTTGGGATATTCCAGAGTCGATCCCGTGACTTTGTAATATCTTAACTAAAACAATTCGGAACTTTGTACCTGAGTCGTTCCGACAGCTGACCGTATGAACCTCTTTTAAAAATCCATTACCTGATAGTGCGTCCACATATTTTTGTACTTTGCCACTTCGTCGGCGTAGGTCCAGGACGCTACCGGTAACAGAAAGTGCGGTGCCAGAATGCATAGAAAAATTATATTGTAAATGTACTCATCGAAGGGTTTTCCAGGTTCGAGAGTGTTTTCGATACGTTCACGGCCAACCAAAATGACAATGACCGTTTCAGCGATCCACAGGCACATTGCGTAAAGCGTTGCTGGCGAAGTCCACTCAAAAGTCGTCTTACCTGATTCATTGTCGTAAGTAGAGGTAAAATTAATAATTTCTCTCTGGCAAAGACTCGACTTACCCTGTCCACGCTGTATGGGCATCACTCCCATTATTTGAAAAAGTACAAGCAGCGCCTTCGTGTCGTCGTAAAAGTGATCGTGCTCGTCCAGAAGCTTCGCGTCGTTCTCAGGCGGTCGATCCTCGTTGTAGCTGAACTGATTTTTTCTTTCGTACTTGGGCGCTACTCTCACTGCTTCCTCTTCGAAACGACCGTGCGTCCCCAAGAAGACAGCAGGCTTATTTACCCCACCGTTTGTATTGGCTCTGTCTTGTGGGACTTTCAATATATTGCCCTGTAGCTGATCGTGGTAGCGATCATCTTCGTCCCTGTTGTTACCGTACATCCTTACTGATTCCCGTGCAACGGGAAAATGAGCTTTAGTTACTATGCTGTATGAACATATGAAAAACTTAACACTGAGGAGGTTCTGGTAGAATAAAGAGGTTGGGAGGAAAATCGACTCTTTATAAGAACTTGGTTCAGCCTTGTACCCACGTCACCCTTCGGACGAGGGTAATAATACATATTTTTTAATCCTTGGTTACCCTTTCTTTAAGTACAGGGTGCGAAGTGGCTGCTGCTATCGAAACTTCATTAGCAGCAACTTTAAGGAATTGGATCAAATCGATTCTAAGCTTGTGAGAAAATTTACGATTGTTCGAAGGATTAATGGGAATATGCTTCGTGAATTGACAGGAGAGCCTCTAATAAGAATTTTCAACTGTTTAATGAAGATCCTTGACGTATCTTTTGTATTTGAAAAAAAAATTTGATTCGCAAAGTAAAAACTTTTTATTGGCTCCAAGTCTTAAGACCCATGAAGGTCGCGTTAAAATTAAATTAGTAACGCGAAAATCGAAGGTTCGATTTGCGGTGTTGGTATTCTAATTACTGACAATTAGTCGTTTACGAGTCCTGGCTAGAAACTCTAACGACCGCAGGGTACTAGAAGAAATAAAACTGGAACCACCTACATGTACTGGATGTATGTAAGAGGTACAATGAATAAACTGACTTGTTTCTCTTAGTTGATAGACAACGCAATTGATGTTTTCTTCTATGAAATTAGCTTAAGGTTGTCGAACATTTGAAATTAAATTAATATTAAAATTTATTTTCTCGAATGTTTTCTGACTCTTGCACTTGGGTTTGGGAAGAAAGATTTAGAAATGTTAACTTTGGTAATGGTTTTATTAACAAATATTTATCAATGGCAGTAAATTTATATACAATCATCATATAAACATGTACACGCCGTTGATAAATGACTTCTGAGACCTTTAACGCAATATTTGCAAGTTGATTACCTGCTCTCTTTTATACGTTATTATTTTTAGTTCACGTTGACTGGTTTTTAGCTTCACGGCTCGCCGGGTATGTAAATCGTGGTTCCTTCGTGTCAAATAATGAACAGTTTCAGGATACAGATACAATGAAAACCATAAATTACTAGAGTTGCACGTAAATGTGCGTCGATATTATACAATTTCAGTGTTTTTGATTCTTTTCTATACAACAAAAATATACGGATTTTTTTACCTCGTTCGTCTCTGCTGTCCTGCTGAAAATTCGCGATTCGTTATCGATCAAAAGCAAGATACGGAATATTAAATACAATATTTCATCGTTGCTTCAAAAGAAACGAGGAATAACATTATACGGGCGTAGAAACGTGTGAACAATTTTGAAACAACAATTAGCACACTCTTATCAGTTAATGATATAATCTATCTTTGGAATCAGCGAATAAATTAATTCGCAAAGCTATGGCATTTTAACTGCTGTATAATCCTTCATATACGTTGGTAAGTTCATGCAAAACAAGATAGACGCACCTGTTACATTGAATAACCAATCAATCAATCAATATTTTATCCAACGATCGTAAGGCGAATTGAACGTATAGAACACTGTGTTCACATAACAATTCGATGTATATCTGCCTGCCATTGAACAATTCAGCTTTAGATTCACTATCAGGTACGTATAAACAAATAATAAGTGTGGCGTCATTGTTTAAACAATATACCACTTAGCAGTAATTAATACTTCCCGTAATCTAGGTCTAATGTATCCATTGTCCTAACGAAGCATGACTAACTGGTACAACTTGGCTATATATGTGGCAGTATACTGAATTAAACATTCAAGTTCGACGAATCGTGCATGTACACTCATAGGAATTGATTGAAAGTTTATAAAAAAAAAAATGCAAAATTATTATATACAACATGAGTGAAAACGATATTTAAATTTCGAGAGTCTGCTTTCATGGATATCACATCTCGTAGAACAGCCTTAAATATCAGAAGATTATATTTTTTTTACGTAATTCGACGGGAAGAGACCAATTTTACCCTTCAACCTTCCTTGCCACCAGCCGCCGTCGTCTGTAAAGTTAATGACAAGAGCCATTAAGAAATATTTTTTTGTTACACTAACAGAGAAGATGTACGGTGAAATTGCAAGCTTACGTTCTCTCAACACCTCAATGACTTCCCCTTCTTTAAAACCCAGCTCGTCGAGATCCTGAGGACTATAATCGTAGAGAGCTTTGACCTTTGGTAAACTGGGAGTGGGCGGTTTGTGAGATGGCGGGTGTGAACTTTGCGTAGGTGGCAGAGGTCTTTCCCAACCCTTCGCACTTGCATTTCCGGCGTCGTTGGTAGACGGTCTTGCTTCCGGAATACTACTAGTCATTTTCTCTTTATTGTGAGTGTTAGTACTGACGTTGTTGTAATCGCCACCCCCGATCGGTGGGAGCCTAAACGCTCCATGAACAGTTGGTTGATTCGGGGGTGCTGGATCGGACGGTGGTGGAGGAGCTTTTACCAAACCTAAAAAAAACCAGTAATCAAGTTTCGTAAACGGCCAGTACTGATAAAGAAGAATTTCTTTTATCGAATTATTCGTTACTCACCTCGCGGGCCGCCGCCAGGATTCGTGAACATTCCCATCACCGGCAACGAAATATTCTGAAGCTTACTTGGTTCCTTAATATCGGATTTCTTCGTTTTCTGTACTTGATTCGCCTTAACGTTTGGTCTATTAGCTGGTAAGTTTGGTTTGACGTTTTTAGCTACGAACCCAGCAGCACCGACACCAACTGTCGCTGTCGAGCCTGACGTTACTGGCAACATTGGTCTGTTCGGTGGTGAACCGGGCTTTGACGATGATTTCTGATGATTGACTGGCGCTTCTGGTCGTTGCTGATTTACAGTAGAACGCGGAGCGGAACGACTTGGTGTTTTCAGAGCTGATTTTAAGGGCTGCCCACCAGGATGAGCTTCCCTTGCAGACTTATAAGATTTAGGTATGGGCATTGTCGATGCTCGATTCGGACTCGGCTCTGAGTCAAAGAAAAAAATCGAATCAGTTAGCCTACGATAAGATACGACACGCCCGACCAATTTGACTTAATAAAAAAACAATTAACTTACTGGTAGTGCTGGGCAAACCCTTGCCGACAGTAACACTCAAGACTTTACCATGAGGTTTCAGTACTTCTTGGTCGCCAATATCTGCCTGAACGAATTTAACTTCTCTGGTACCGCCACCGCCCCAGCCTTCCTTTTTCACCTTAAATTCTAAGCTGTGCAAAATAAAGAAAACACCATTGAAACATGTTAAGACTTTCTAGATAAGCACAATTAATACTCACTTATTGTTGAACTTGATGTTCAACGAGTGGCTGGTCTCAGCCAAGTACTTTTTACTAAGAATAGAGAGAAACTCAGTCTTGAAGACAAGCTCCAGTAAGCTGGCGTAATCTTCTCTCGTGTGAATTATCACAAAGTCATCCTGAAACGTAATAATTATTAATCATCGATAACAGACATCAGTTATAACATCCTAAATCAAGATCCAGAAGAATAATCTAATCTGTTGACATTTATTGACATTTCACGGATGCATCGACGCACTCAATTTTATGGGTGGAATAAATTAATTGATTTATCAGATCCCCATCAATTATACGTATATTCGAAGACAGTCTATATATAAGACAAAAGTAATTTCAATGACTTTCTCTGAACGTGATACACGACCCCAACGTTGGGGTTTCCGTTTCATGACTTTCACAATGTGGCCGAGGGATTAATACACCGCACGACAAACTAAAGCAACCGTGGCCAACCATAGATAATGAATTATCAATGATACTTCTTCCAAATTGATGAAACTTACCTGAAGCGTGCTCAGGGATACGTGACTAATCTGATCAAAAGGCAACTTCCTCTTGATTACCTGAATCGATTTACCCTTTTCAGGTCCCTTTTTTATTTGCTCTCTGCCAATAAGAAAAAGACACTTTCCAGTCAGTACGAGATCCCTTCTGCACACCTAAATTAGAAATTATATAATTGAATTTTAATCGATACGTAAGTCCACGTTTTATAACTGATCTCAAGAGGCAGGAAGGATCCACCCGTTGATCAAAGTCTTACCTTAAATCTTCTATCGTACTTCTTAACCACTTCAGCAAAGAAAACCTTTTCTCTTCTGCCAATCAGATTCATAGTCTGCGGTTTACCATCGAGACCAATGTAATCACCAACGAAATTTCTGTTGATGCTTGCACGTCTACGTTGCTTGCGACTAAAGAACAAATTGGCAGCTTCCTGTTTTTCCTTCTCTTGCTTCTTCCTGGCAAAATACTTTTTGAACGCTTTTTGTATCACCCGTGCGTGCGTGTTGTACTTCCGGTCTCTCGCCTCTTCCAGCATGAACAACTAGAGGCGCAACAATCCCATGATAAAATCTTATCCTCCTGTACCGATGCAGTAGAACAAAGTTTCAAGAAAACTCACGCTTTCCGGTGCCTTTATGAATAATTTCGTTTTTCCCAATTGATACTGCCTTCTGTCCATTTGTACACTAGCCAATATCCACTCCACACCTTGTTTCGTGTCGCCTTTCCACTGCGGCCATGTTTCCTTCGTCAATATGGCGTATCTGTGAAGAAACTTAGCGAATGGTCTTCTGTACGCGAAACCAGCTCTACGCACTCGTATATTTTCTTTGAGGCCCAAATATTCCACCTGAAATCACAGAGTCAACGAGTTTTTTTTAAGCAAAACCCACGCTGATCTCTCAATCCATTTTTTATTGTCGGATTCATACCTGATGCTTCACTCTGAGCTGGTCCCAGTCCTTGGGTCTTTTCGTCTCGTTCGGTTTGATGCAACGTATGTAATGCGGCGTGCACTTCATTAACTGACCAACCAGACGACTTGCCTGACTGCGAATTTTACTACCAGCCGTGGTAGGTCGAGGCTTCAGAGTTTTGGTTTTATCCGCAGCCTTCTCCTGCGGATAAAGATTACGAACCAGGGAGCTGGAAAACGATTAGGAAGAAGAAGAAATAGAGACTCTGCAAAACGAAAGGAGTTTCGAGAATCATTGCCTATCGCAAGAACAGTGTTACGCACTTGGTGCTCGTTTGCATAAGTTCTATCAGATCGGGAAAAAGAACGTCCCTGTTCTTGTCGCTGAAACCGTCGACGGAATACGCAACGATACCGGCATAATGTAAAATGGTGAATCCTTCGCCGGTAACTTGAAAATGAGCGTGACTGTTGGCAGCACTGGCTAATTTCTGAAAAAAAAAAAAAAAAAAAGCCGTTACGTCATTGAACGAAATTTTCTCAGGAACGAAAGAAACGAAGCAAAGTGTGATTTCCATGTGAAAGCTTTCGCGAAACTTCGAATATTGGACGCGCAACGATACCTTCTGCAAATCGGTATCTGCTCCGGTACTTCCGCTGTGCAGCGTGGCGCAGACGTCGTCCAAAATGAGAAAAAGCCCAGGCGGTCGTTTTCCTTCGAGCAAATCGACAACCACAGCGTTATTGAAATAATCTATTGGCGTCCACTTAATATTCTCAGCCACGTATTCCTCCTGCAAATCCAAAAGAGTAATCTCCATGTAACATTAAACCAATCCAATCAGGATTCTGAACCCGTGCAAAATATCGCACAGAGGTGTTGCCAAAGAAAAATTTTGCATAATTCGACGAGCTACTTGATTTTTGTACTTGAATTCAGGTACCACGTGGCTCAATGGAATTTACGCAATAGCCATTTATTCATTCGTAAATCGATGCTTTGGCCGCTCAGGCTGCCTTCGGAAATTCGAGGAGACATAACGGCTCAGCCTAAATTGATTTACAATAAATCCAGCGTAACGGCACCGATCGACGTTCGGTGTAATACGCAAATCAGGGTAAGAAGGTAGAAGAAAAAAAGATCTTAAGAGAAATTCAACGAGCATTCGAGTAAATTGTGTTCGTGAATTTACAATTAACTTGCTCGTTCCGCCAGTGGGTTCCTAAAGAGGAAATTCGTCGCAGTTCCTGCGGACGACAAGCATCTTACGACGAAATGAGTCCGTCATAGTCGTTTGACTGATTGTGAGTGAAATTCTTGGTTCGCTGATTTCCATGACCTCACGATCATTTCGCGCGAATCCTCTCAGTCGTTCCCCGCACTTAACCGATTGACTCTTTCTTCAATTTCCACGACTGTCCATTTCACCAGATTTATAAATTTCCCTCGCATCGCGTCACTTCGTTCGTTCACTCGATTCGAGCAAAAATGACAAATCCGACAACCATTCTAGTTCTTGTTTTACGTTGAAGTCGCAAAAAATGACAAGACTTCGGATCAAATCGAGGAACCTCGTCGGGTCGACTGACACGAATAACGGAATTACAGAAGCAGAAACCACTTGCAGTGAAGTCACCTTTTGCTCGGTTCGGTTGGTAGTACGGAAAAAAAAAAAATAAATAATTATACACAATCTTTCGAAATATACCCTCGATGTCCATAATGTCAGTGCTCTCGATTAGGCAGAGCACAGACGGTTCCGCTCCGAATGTCAGTTTGAAGAAAGACCGGAGAACAATAGGCAAAAGTCAAGAGAAGCAGAGAACGAAAGAAAGGAAAATAAAAACAGATAGACATAAGAGCAGCCTAAACGAAAAGTCAAGCAGTTTGGATTTGAACACGTGGGTGACAAACGTGCCGCTGCTCGACTTCCGTCCTTTCGACTCCACGGACGTTCTAAGCAGCCATTTAACGCGCTCCAGTTTATACAGAAACGCTGAAAAGTGGGACAATTTTTGTCCCGTCGCCCCGTTGTCCAGGTTAACGAAGGTTTTTACACGGTCGAACCGTCGGCGAGATGCGATCCGATCGGTTTACTCAAACACCGACTCGTCTTACGTTCTGACCTACCTTCCTGTGCAGGACTGTACCTTTGCTCCTAGACACATGCAAACAACGTGGGACATTGAAACAAAAGATGCCGACGATAACCTCCAATCCCGCTTCTGCAGACTCAGCCGACTTGACAAATAATGAGAACCGAAGTTAGCCGCAACTAAACAATTGCAACGCTCAATTTAAATCGAGTCAATCCAACTACCGATTCCCCATGACTCGCCAAGAGGTTATTCGATACGATGACGCTGGTAGCCGGCGCGCAGTCATCTTCAGACAACTGACGAGCCTCGAGTCCCATTGCAATTAAGTACGTAGCAGCAGGTCCTACAAGCGGGCACATGGCTAGAGCGCAATAGCCGCCGTACATATATTTTTTTACAAGGGTCAAAGCACTGCAATCGCCACGATAAAATCTGCTCCTTTTTTTATTCTTTGTTTCGAGCATTCGCGTGAGAACGGGACCAGATTCCAATGGATTTTTCAATTTCCCGCGTTCCGATTAAACCGAACAAGAAAATTTTCCTCTTCTCGTGCAGTGTCCCTCCCCGAGTGAAATTTCCGCAGCTTCGTTCGAGACGGCTACTGCCACGCTCTAACGAGTCTTCGTTTATGCTCGTCTAAACGCAAACCCGTTATCCTGGGACAATTAACTGCACGGCCGACGAGCAGTGCCGGCGTTGCTCCAAATATACGTAAATTTAAATGACGCTTAAGGTACCCGACAACACAAGACACAAAGAAAGAAGCAAAGTGAGAGACAAACTCGAAGTGCGTGCAGGGCAATTAGCCTATGGAGGACAGACCGCAGGAAAATTATGTATGGGAATGAAAAGGAGACAAACGATGTCTCGCAATTCCGTCGACCAAAGATCTTAGGAGATAAGAAAATATTCTAGGTTAATGGTGACTCGGCCGGATGAAATTTAACTAGTTATTCCATCTTTTTATCCATTTTATACTTCGTTCCCGCGACTCTGCGTAACTGTCTACTTGTACCGGAAGCCATTCAAAGTCGCTCGTCTAACTATTCTATTCGTATTTCTGTTCTTTCTACTTGCTCCAATTTCTACGCCTCTGCGTAAATATATATATACGTATATACACGCTGTACCGATCGTTCCTCGGGTCGTTTTATTCACAATAAGAATTTTTAAGATCCACTACTTGTTATACTCTTAGTAGTTGCAGATCGCTTTAGGAATACGATGAAATTCTCATAAATTTTCGAAAGCAAAATTTCGTCAAATCGGAGATCAAAAATTTGCCTCGGACAAATCTACTCCATTATCTACTTCGAGGCATTACCTCTCTAAGCCATTTTACTGGCACTCAAGTGCTACTCTATCGCGATACTGCCTCCTGTTTACTACCACTTTGCTGTAACAAATCGTCGTCTAGAAATCCGCAGTAGAAGCAGAAACCACAAATTACGTATATAATATATATATACACCTATGTATATACTCGCTTGCACATAACAAGACAATTAACGGAAATTTTCGAAAGATCTGATCGAGACCGCAGTTCATTTCCGGAAACCAGGTATGAGTACGCATGCATGATTCCTAAAAGCATTGAACGTCCCAGCTGATTTAACGGATGAGCGAGTCGGTTAAAAAACGGCATAAAGGCGGAGTCTCCACGCGAACACTGTAGCCCATCGATGCGCCAGAGCCCGATAATTTTCTGGGAACGAAATCCGATGAGCAGGAGCGAGTGCAATTCCCTTATTATGCATAGGAATGCGTGCGACGCGATTTCCGTTACGAAGAATTTTTCATATTTTTGTCATAGTTTTTTTCTTCCCTTTAGAAAATTTTCACTTCCTTTTTAATAGATGGGAATTCCATTCTCTCGGGCACTCGTGAGGAAATCTTGACACCCTACTTCGTCGGCGTACCTTGCAAAGTATGGAACGACATATACACATACAGATATGCTAGCAAGATAATGTATTGTCGATAGAAATTTGACCTCCAACCACATAGGACACGCGCATGCGCAACAAGACATAAGGGCACGTTCCGTGCAAAAACGTGACGTACATCATAGCTAATTGTCAAAGGGAAAATAAAGAAGCGTTTTGAATGTCAATTGTGCGCGTGTAAAGATACAGAGTGGCTATAGCATTCCATTGGGCAAGCAATGAAAACGCCCAATGAAAATCTTTCCTCGGGAATGAGTTTGCGCGAGTGACGAGTCGACGGACTGGTCGGAGACGAAAATTATTTCAGACTTCCGCCAGGCATGCTCGAGTTTACCGTTTCTATTATATGTATATATATTTTTTTTTTCACGCGAACATACCAGTTGTCGCCGTAAAGTGCAGTGAGACGGACGTGTATTTCCCACAGTTAAGCTGCAGGCTGCATAATAACTGTGCCAGCAGGTAAGAGAATAGTCGCCTAAGGAAGCGACGTTCTCGCACCTCCAGGTCACGTGAACGAAGTAAACCGTAATGCGTTGTTTGATATAAAAATTTTTTTCAAAAATATGACGTCACGTGCCTTAAGGAAGTCACGGCAGATTTAAGGATTTCATTAGCCCGACAGGATTCCAATGGCAAAAAGGCAGGACGGCAGCTTTCCCAATTCTTTGTCGCAAAGAGAAATTTTTCTTTCCTGGCCTATCGGATCTACAGAAACAGACTTTATGATCGCGAGATAAAAGAGGAAGAAAAGACATAATTAGAAAAAAAAAAAGGAAACAAGAAAGAACGAAAGGAAACTGGACCGTAACGAAAGAGATAATTATTTGTTAAAGGTTGTCCAACTTGATAGAGAATATATGGAGCGTTTAGAAAGTCCATCGCGTATCGTACGCTGCTATCACTTTCTTCGTGAAGTAACGTCCTTTAATAACGCACGTTACGTTCTTACGTGACATCAATGCAAATCATTCATATTTCTACTACATTCTATATACGCGGATATGCACGCGTCCCAGTTATCACGAGCCGACAGAACGACGAGATCGATCGTAAATATTTAAAAGTACGAAACAAAAATTTATTTAAATTAACAAAAATTTAAATAAACTACATTCAGCCGAATAATAATTTCAGACCAACACTCATCGGGCCCGATGTATGTTTTCCTAACCTAAAGCGGAAGTGCAGTGTTCATCGAAGTTCAGTTTCTTCCAGTGGAGGATCCTCACTCGGGTTCCGTCCGATAGGCAATACGTGGCTTTTATCATACATGAATAACAAAGTCAGTAATAAAAAAAAAAAGAAGAAGCGGTATAACAATCAGCGATAAAGGGTAGATAAAAAAAATGAACAAGTAGAAGAAAAACCCTTAAGAAGAGAGGGGCAGAGATCGGAGCGCACGCTTATTGCCAGAGAGTCGGTGGTGGGAGAGAGAGGCAAGGAGAGAGAAAGAGATAAAGAGAGAAGGAGATACCTACCACTACTACTTGACTTTGGCATTACGCTACCTTCACTCATTCGGCAGCTGCTGTGCTGCACACACGAGAGCTTTCGGTCGTACGCTCCTTTTGCCTTTACGCACTGCTGCTTTCTTAGTGCAATCGCTGTTGAATTTGAATTTCTATTTTTTTACCTGAATTACGTATTCTGTTAATATCGCGAGGAGAGCTGTCAATTCGATGACAGGAGGGAAACGCGCGTCGCGGTTTAATTGCATGGATTGACGGGAAGGCGCGTATGGATTTAAAGGAAAGAGGCAAAGTACATACGGAATTTGGTGCGTCGATTGAAAATTGTCAATCTTTGCCCTGAAAAAGGAAGTACGGTGAAAATAGCAGCGTGAATGACAACGGGATGGAATCTTTGAAGAAGAGGTACGTAAAGAGACACTGTTTGCGTGAGTTACTTAGAAAAAGTAAAATCTTTAGGTAGATAAGATAAGATATTAAAATAAATGGAGCATCAGCATCCTAATGTTCGTATCGGCCGACAGGTATCCCGCTTTGCACTCGCGTCGACTGGTGTTTACTCGCGCGCGTTTCGCTACAAAAGAGTTTCGCAGGCTAAAGTAAAGCCGGATAAAGATAATTCAAAGACACTGTACTCCACTTCTCGAAAGTAAGAGTGCGTGTTGTTGTGCAGGCGTGCGTACCGATATTGCTGCATACCGGTTGACGGCCTGAGTGTCCCAAGAAATCGTATTGCCGGACTTACGAAATTCCTGTTTCCTTAATTCGAACTTAATTGCGCAATGCTTTCCGCACTGTTTTTCAAACATCACGGAACTCATGGGAACCGTAGCTGTTTGCATACTTGCACTGCTGACCTGTCAAGTGGTGATATTAAAAAAAATGACAATAGCTTTTCAAGCCAACTGGGTACGTATGCTGAAGGTACAAGGAAAATCTGATGCCTAAAACGGTGAAAGAATGAAAATAATTTTTAATCGGTATTCTAAATACGCGACAAACGTTGTAGTGTCTTTTTTCATAGCACAAAACGTACTTTGAAAAAAAGGGACATTGACACACGTCCCCTCGGGATACTTGGGCGCGCGTGTTCCATTGGTTATTTCTTATCGACTCTGATATCAAGTGATCCAAATCGGCCGGCGCGTGTGTCGGCGCAAAAAGGAACAAGTGGTCCATGCCGGTTCGTCAAAATGTACGCTGCTGTACGCGAGTCCAATTCACCAGTCGAAATCCGGACTCCTCTTATTCTATAGCCAGTAGAGACAGTCCTGTTCTGGTTATAAGTCATGTATACAGTAATTACGCAAGATCAGCGAGAGAGCAAACACGTGGAAGAGTGATCTGCTAACAATGAGGGAGGAGAACGAGAGAGAGCGAGATAAGAGGAGAGGTGAAACCACAGGCTGATCTGTAACAGACGGGATCTGTAACTTGGGCCTTGACCACTCTCACTTTCTTACAGGAGATTCGACTCGGTCCTTGCCTGCAGCTTCGTTATTTCGTGCAAAATCAAAACTCAAAGTAGACACAACAGAGGAAGTTCGTAACGTTCAGCGTTATATGGGTAAAGTTCGATTGACAGATTTCTATTGGTTATCGAATATCGATCACGCTCGATAAAATGACTTTCTCAAGCGGCTTATCGATACCGAGAGCAAAACCAGTGGGACGTTATCGAATTCTCGTTCTAGAACAGATTGCGAACGATAGTCGTTCATCTTGTATTTTTGCGAATTTTGAAAAATTCCACGAGACGTTTTTTGCCAGATGGGAATCTTAGCAGGTCGTTGAATTTCTCCGAATTTTTGTCTTGAGACGATTAAAAAGATTTGCAAATAATTAGCATTATTGATATCGTTAATTGAGAGCGCGGAAAAATAATGTAAACTCAGTGTAAAATCGGATCGAGAGGATTTGCCGGTTCGTAAGTAACGTCGATTCGTCGGATGCTGTACGATCCGTCGATTTATTCTGGTGGGAGGATCGATTAAACGGCAGTGAGAAACGCAGGACTAACCGTCCTCTAAATTAGATTTTAATCCAGATACGTAGCCTTCGCTTCGAATTATTTCACCTCGTAAATCCCAT
>JARQSV010000639.1:34966-51281 GCA_030142285.1 Calameuta idolon
GATTCTTCGTCCTTTTTATACCTTTCACGTAAATTAAAACGCGCTTCCTACGGAATCGACGGAGGTCGTAGGCGTCGTCGGGCAACAGGAAGCGTCGTGACGATTGCCGATTGTTTCAATTTCGAGAAGTCGTCGTTAGATTCGATTCCCTGTATTTTCCTACAGTCCCGATCCCTCTACCGATAATCATGCGAATTACAGAAAACTTACCCTGCAATTACCGACCAAGTAAGGAAGTCTAAGAAAGTGAACTTCGCCGATTTCCTCAACCGGTCTTTCATTCGAGTGTCTCCGTGCCCGAGGAAACCGACAGAGTTCGAGATAGCGGGCTGAACCGATTGCGCAAGAAATAACGGCAAGGGACTTACCGATCCGTCCTGCGATCGGAAGGATCAGGATTGTCATCGGTGATCGATCTCTTGAAATCGGCCAAGTGACGTTAAAGTCGAGTCAACGACAGTCGTGCCGTGCAGTAGGCAAATCGGTAGTTCGGTAGTTCGTGAGTGAAGGGACCGATCAATGATATAAAGAGGGAAAATAAAATAGCCCGATGGCCATGCCAAAGAGAAGGTATAAACGCGCACGCGATTCTGGGTCTCAGGTAGACGCAAACGTTCACCGGCTGATACCAATGCACTTGCACTCTTTAAGAAAACCTGTTTACCAGTTCCACGGGAGAACCTATACAGATAGCTAGACGAACCACACCCACGGCAGGGATCTGACTAATCGTTGATGACGTTTTTTAAAAAATTCACCATTTGAAGCCAAACGACGAAAAAAAAACAAGAGCCTTCGCTTTCCCGTTCTACGCGGCACGAATCCCGCGATCACCGAGTCACACTGATTTTCTAGAGGGAGGACGAAAGCCCGTTGCACGAACTTTTTCGCCAATCGATCAATCTCTGTAGTAATGTATTTCTGATGTATCGGGACGAACGGTTATCAGCGAGATGTGCTCTGCGCGTTAGGCGCGTATAAGGACAAGTATGCTTGATCGATTGGCGAATCAGTACAAAGTACGGGAATCGGTCAATGTTTTCTCCCTCGAAAACCGGTCGGCTCGCGATATCCCATTACGTAAAGCAGCTTTGACTATCAAATGTCAGGAACGAATCCAATTTCCTGCAGAACCACAGAGGATCGATTTGCCGACAGGAGCTACGGATCATACGAAAGAGAAAAAAAAACGAATGGGGGAGCCAATCCGTTAAATCGACGACAAAACGATTCCGAATCGGTATGTAATTATCGACGTTGATTAGCGAGCGGACACGCGTCCCATATTACGTAAGAAAATAAGAGAAATTGTAGCATTTTGTTGCGCCGTTGCTTTTGCTCATTCTCTTTCTTTCTTTACTTCTCTCTCTCTCTCTCTCTCTCACCTGTGCACTCGAACTTTCACTGACTTTAATAACGTGTTATTTCGTTAGCACGTGAGGCCACCTATACTTCTCGCTCCAGATGCCATGACGCTCGATTCGGAGTGAACAATTTTCTAATAATAATAGGATGTCCCGTAAGATTTCGATTTCTGCAATTATTACGACTCTCGCTAATAATCGTCCTTCTTGCGCAGGATGTCGTGGAACGTCAGAGGATGGATATTATTGGCCACTCTGGAGATGAGCCTCTCGGCGATGGTCCTGCCGAGGCCTCCGTCCTCGCCAAATCATATCCAGGACGCGGGGAAGATCGTCGACAGGAAGCTCTACAATGAGAAAGCACTTCGCGGACAGAGTACAAACGTCGAGAAGCCAAATACGGATAACTATCGACTCCTGGAGATCGAGCTCCACGGAGCTGACGTCGATGCGTTCAACCTGAACAACATACTCCAGGCGATGATAAGGAACGACGCCAACGTAACCCTGGACCCATCCAAGGAGACGCCGCCGCGTCTTCGTCCTAGGCCCTTTAAGAGCTCCGAGGACAAGAAGACCCTTTTGGCTTCCACGAGGATCCAGGATCTCGATGAGAAGCTCTACTATCTCAAGAGCGGACGAGCTAAGGTCTACGTGAACCTGAGAGGCAAGACGGAAAAGGTCGACAAGGATTTTACATCCGACACACGGTACTATCCTGGAGAGACACTGACGTCATCATTCGAGAGACGAATGGACAAGGGATACCGAATTAAGGATCATCGTCCTAAGAAATTCTACTCGACCACCGACTCCGTTACGACGGATCGCGAAAATTTTCTCCAAACCGCCAGGAATTATCAAGCGAGTCGACCCGATTCGAATACCAAGAGTTATGGTTCTTCGTTCCGCGATCCGGACGATTCATCGACCACGGAAAATTCCATGGTAACGTCGAGCGAGCTGCCCAAACAAATTCCAGCGCCACCTAGCAGAAATCCCCAGCAAGCTCCAATGGCGCAAACTACCCCGGTGCAGAAGTACATGTCCCACAGAACTGACATTCTGCCGGGTTACGGATTCGCAGACGTATGAGAACGATTGCGGTATCGTTATTCTTGTAGAGAAAGAAGGAAAAAGGAAGAAGATGAAAAGGAATCCTGACAAGAGAACTGGTCGGTATCTCTTTTCGACGTTTCACGGAAGTGTCTCGTGTTTCGCGGCGCGCATGCGCAGACTGGTTAACTCGGCACGGGATAACGTACAAAGCGCACACGGAAAACCGCAACAGTGTAAAAAGATTGAAGATCCCCCGGCTCCTAATGTCGACAAGACAAATAAGGCCGATATCATTTGATTGCTGACTTAACGCGTCAGTACGATTCGCATAGACACGAGCAAAGATAAAAGCTTATGAATCACTCGAGTACACCTAACGTTACGTTATCAGGGACGCTTTTAAAATCTGTCTTATTTACACTTAAAATTCGTTAAGGAGATTATGAGGATTCGAAAAGGTCACGTAACCTGTCTCTTGATATTGAATTGAGCATATAGACCCATTAACGAGTCATTTATAATCAGACTTTCTGTCGAGCCTCATTTAGAGGCGACACACAATCAGGCGACAGGTCTGACTCACGTTCCATCATTCTGTATAAATGGTACCGAGATTCTACTATACTGGCTCATTAACGGTACTTCCACAATGAGCGACTGGTATTCGTCTGATCGACAATCGCGGCAATGTAATTTCCTTTATAATAGTTTTTGCTGTGATTTGTATTTAAGAAATTTTGGCAACTCCATTCACAGACTGTCAAGCATGTATGGGGATGCGACAGTCCGCGCTTGTAAAGATAGCCCGATGCAATTATTTATATATAATATATGTTGTACTATGATATTAAAAATTGAGAATATTATTGAATCATATAACCAACTACTCCTGAGGATCAATTATTGTGCAGATGTCTATGCACAGTATGTGTACTATGTATACTGGTATCCAGATTCCAATCCAAGTCTGTGGATACTGTTACACATTCCCCACATAGATATACGCTATGAGATACCATTAGACATACCAGTAATCAATTAGTTGATACGTAGCCTTCTCTTTTGGTGGAAAATAAGTCATACATTTTTTTAAAATTTCTTATCGTGCAGATTAAGGCTTGTGTCAAGCATTGTAATCGACAGTGGATATTTCTTACCTGTTCAGCCTTGAGAGTAAGTTCAATAAAGATTTGCTGGAGCTTCTCATTTACAAAGTTTATACAAAATTGCTCGAATCCATTTCTTTCAAAAATTTCGAATCCGTATATATCCAGGATTCCGATGTCGAATTCATTGCCGGTAGTCTCCATGGCCGCATTTACTCTCTGACAAATAAAATAACGAAATTCTATAGTGAAAAATAAGTGTCCAAGTGTCGAAGACTTTGTAATGTAAGGCTGCCTTAAGGTCTTTCTTCAAAATAACAATTCCCTACCTTCACCAAATAATCAAAGAGTCTGGCGTACACATCCTTGGCTAATGCGTCTCTCGTGTAAAGCGCCTGCTCGACGTTTAACGTAACGTCAAGTTTCTCTGACTGGCTGCCCCATTTCGATTCGAATTCTCTCGAGATCAATTTGTGAGACAATTGTTCGCTGGATATTTCAAGAAGGTAAGCAGGAAACTCGAGGACTGAAACACAGCAATATTTATATTGACGTATCTCTAAACGCAGGTATCTATAGATATCGCATCCAGCTATCGATTTCAACGATAGCTCCTTCAGTGAGTCAACGATATGACTTTGCCAGATGGTTCACCAATAGATGCCATTGACTACTTACACTGCCCATCAGCGACCTGGGAGTAATTTCCGTTTTCCATAAATTGAATGTTTCCGATATGTAATATCCCAGCTACCAGCTTCAATATATCTGTCACTTCTGCGTCCCCGATACCCATCACGCTCAGGGCTGAAATCACGCAAGCGATAACATTAAGCTGGTAATCGCTGATAATAAATCTCTCCCTTAAGGATCTATTATTAACCTTTCAAGGTTTCCTGAAAGTCCCGTGCATCATTGGTTCCGTCGACTTTGTGATTTCCCCCATAACTCAAATAATGATAATAGTCGAGATCGGTCAATCCGAAATCCGCTAAAATCAAAATATACATAACGCCTTACTGTCTGACATTTTCAAACTGTTTTAAATAATTGCCAATCCCGATGACTTTTATACACTCACATTTCATTTGCTGATTGGCACCAGTGGCGAGTTGATAAAATATATGAAAGTTTCTCTCGCCGGAGTTGTGTGACGTCACGCGTGACTTTTCGAGAAGAAAATTCGATACTTTCCCACCACTCGGTTGGCCACCCAAGGAAAATTGCATTTCCACGTACTTTCCCTGAAAGTGAATAAAAAACGTTCGATCATTCGTTTATCAAAAATATTCCTAATCAATTCTTCAGTCAAAGTAATCAATCGATTATACAACAGCTGTACCTCATTTATGGTACACTATTATTACATATCATTACAATACGCTATGTAGATAGAAAATTTTTCGCCACTAAAGAATTATAGTCTGTACGGCATAACGCGAGTCATATGCATATGGCTCTCGTAACCCGCGTGATCTCTGGCCCAGTTAAAAAAAAAAGCGTCTCTATCTATACAGCCGGTTTCAAATTGAACCGACCAAGAACTTTTGGTCAACCTGTTCTTTCTAGGACGTCCCAGATACCAAAATGAAATCCGTGTCGTCGCATTCATACGATCCACTAGTCACTTACGAATCGACTGCTGTTGTTGTTCCGCATGGTTTTCGCATTTCCAAAAGCTTCCAGCAGTGGGTTCGATTCCAAAATAACGTCCTTCACTCTCTGCACTCTATCCCCACCGCCACTCACTCTCGCCACGTATGACATTATGTACTTGGCTGCCACAGTCTTTCCAGCTCCGGATTCACCGCTGTCAATAATTAACGACACTCGCAATCAGCATTTCCACTTTACGTGCTTAAACAACTGTCCCTCTATTTACCTAATGATCACGCACTGACTTTCGCTGTCAATCAGCATATTCCTGTACATTTCATCCGCCAGGCCGTAGACGTGGGGCGGATTCTCGTACGGTGCCTGTAAAAAAAAAATTATCATTTAATTTTATTATATTAAATAAAATATAATACATATAATAAAATGCATTAACTTACGGCTCCTTGATATATTTCAATTTCTTTTTCACTGAAATATGACATCTGCTTGAACGGATTGATCGATACCAAAACAGGTCCGATGCACGTCTTAAAGAGCCGTTAAGGAAAATATTCGAAAAGATACATTTTTTGACTCGAGCAAGCAAAGAAAAATCAAAATGGAAATTAGAGAGCGTAATGTAATTCCGTTATGACGACCTGAGTCAATCGCGATAATAGGATCCAGGACTGTAATAGCATATCCCATCATTAAAACTGGGCTTGGCTACCTTTAATGTACAGCAGGAAATTTGATAAACGATCCATCAGCATTTTGGTTCAGGTTTCAAATTTAGGCCAATCAGGCTTCGGCTCAACGAGGAAATCAATAGGCGATTTAATTTACTAGCAAAGGATACGAATATGTAATCGTCCATATATCGCTTTCGAAGATTTTCAATGATGGCTTCCTCGGTGACCTTTGGTAGCAACACCATGTCATCCACTCCGGAGACCTTGACATTTTGACTCTGCCAATGATAAACCTGCAAGTCACAGAAACGATGTTTATCGACTCCAATCTTTTTAAT
The DNA here is from genome assembly GCA_030142285.1 of Calameuta idolon. NCBI lineage: Eukaryota > Metazoa > Arthropoda > Insecta > Hymenoptera > Cephidae > Calameuta > Calameuta idolon. The sequence continues at coordinate 41,122 of JARQSV010000639.1, forward strand.
TATATTTAACGTTAACGCTACTGCACTGCTGTGCTTTACTGTTGTACTATTATCATTATATGCTGACGTAGCGACTCGACGGCACGGCCTGTAATCCAATTAACAATTTTATGGTGCCGCTCTAAGGCGTCACGAACCTCCGAGAAGCCGGTTGACTTCGACATTTTCTAAATCCAGAGGTTGGGCCGTCCTCCGAATATTATAAACTCGAATATCATTTATTTCCGTTGGATCCATAAACGAATTCGAATAAAAATTGATTAGGATCATGTTTCATAAATTACATATGTATCTTCAATTCAAGGTGTACATATATAGTACACAGGTAAAAAAAAATAGGTGCAGAATCGGATGCGGGGTATAATTTTTTTTGCTACCCTACATAATTACTTTGCAGCTCGACTTCCGGTTTGTGAAATTTAATTTCGGTACATCGACATGTATCACCGGATGTCTGGCTCACACGAATGCAGCAAGGTGTAAAATTGTGTGAATCGATAGAGATGTTTTTATTTCGTAATTTTTTTTTAAAGGGCAGGAGGGGGAGATACCTCTATCAAAAATCTTTTTTCGATTACGGACGATTTGAAGAAGAAAAGAAAAAGAGGCAAAACGTTGAAAGAAAAGAGAAGGAATCGCGATCAAGACCGAAGAGCCTAACGCTAAACGCGGTTCCACACTTCCGGTGCGGCACGATGAAACTGTCTGTTCGTTAACCGCAGTTCCGCTGCCAGCTGCAAATACGATTCTCTCTTCTCGTCATGGAATAATCTCTTGCTCAAGTTATATCGCGTAGAGTAACGACTAGTACCGTTGGTAAACGAATTTAAAAAAAAACCCCATAGATAAAGGTTTATCGTAGAACAAAAGTGACGTCTCTTGTGTAAATAGAAAAATATGTGAAAAGTGCTTGAAATATTGATGGCCGTTTAGAAACTCGTTCGAACGGTATCAATTAACAGTTTCGCGACATTCATTAGTTCAGCAGACATTTAGCTAATGGGTGTGTTATCACTAATCAACAGTTACTTAATCCGAACTATCGAAGACGCTCGAAAATTTCTGAAACCATGTTGATTTTGTTTTATCAATTATTATGGGCATGTGACTTATTCGAGTTATCGGTATCAAAAAATGTTATCGTTAGATTTCGTTATCTCTGTGTATACTATAAACCAAGTTGGGAATTAACGCGGACGTGAAACGCGACATGAAAATAAAAAAGTATATCTTGCGCATTTAACATTGCGCAGTGCTTCCTTATAATCAGATTGGATGTCAAAAACAATTGAGCACAGCGAAATGTAACGAAGACACGTCGCGCTCAGATGATCCCTTAATTCGAGATACTTATGGGAATGTAAACTGCAGGCATCGGTTAAAATCTAGAGGAGTTTCATTTTTCCAGAAGCTTCGTTTACCGCGAAGATGTAAAAACTGCAAGCGACGCATCTCCCGAGTGCATCGCATTTCTAAGAATGCACAGCACCGGATCCGGGAAGTGCATTGTGTTCCAAGAGAATTCTACACTCTCATTGAGCTATAGTCTATTTCGAGAGACAGTCGTAATTCCAATTCCCGGTTCACAGTTGGTGTTTTCACTCATTGGAATAAACAACTTTTCCTCCTTCTCTAGCTATTCCGTGGACAAATTTCCAGAGGCCTCTTCGCGAACGTGCCCACTGAGAAGTTTAGTCGATAATGTTTCTAATGGATTAGATATGAAGGAGCTTGAGTAATGCTCTCAAGGGATTGCTGAAGAATTCTTATCGGAAAAGATTCAAATAATTTATTAGCACTGGCATCGTCGTGATGTCGCTATAAAAATTGACTGTCGAACATTCGATTGAATCTTTTTTTAACATGAGTTTTCAATTCCGCAATTAAATCCTTTTACGGATATTCTAATTTACTTTGACATAGTATATGACGTATGATATGTAATTGCGTGTACTATAATTAGATATACGATACATATGAGAAACGTCATGTCGACAGGTTTCTCTGCCTTCTGTCCCTTTGGAAACTAGTTCAGTGAACCTGATTAAACGTGTTCGCGAGCTGCGCTAACTTCGCCTCGTTCCGCGTAGGATTGTTAGTCGTAATCCTATTTGTCGAATTAAAATGGAATCTGAGCGGAAATCACATTGAGTACGTTCGAAGTAACTGTTAGTTAGATCACCATTTGCATTGGAAATGAGAGACGCATCATCGACTACCTGAGAAATCTTGACGTTTGCTCAGGTACAGTGAGGATTCTTTGTCGATTTGACATTGGCTGTACTCGTCATTCAGTTCTCGTAAGATCCGTTTCTCAACGATGACAAACGGTGCAATGAGTCATCGCACGACTTTCCATATTATTGCTAGAATATATAGAATTCCTTGAAATTTCTTACTGCACCGTAACAGATTTCCGTATGAATTTATATGGCTGTGTGCTTGGTTGGAACGTCACAATGACCATTGTTCAAACACCAAACAGAATATTTACTTTTGTAATATCTCGTAATCTTAAACTTATTACTACTTAAATATTATATTTTGCTTTTATGCGATTCATATTTTTCACACTCGCGTGCCACCTGTATCCGGTAGCTGGAACTCTAGTAAAGTTTTCAAACGTCTTTGTAAGTATATGTCTTAATTGTGTTAATCAACGTAACAAATAGGTTAAATAGATACAATGCGCAAGTACAATAGTATACTATAATTCGATTAAACCTAATAAGATAGTGTCATCTGTCACTGTAAGATAAGTTATCAGTAAATATATTTAAACCGATCAAAGAACAGCCTCACAATTTCATCCAAAGCGCGTGACTAATTCGAAATTTAATATCATATCGGTTTCACTTACCATTTTAACCTAATTATTACTCGAGTGTAACGCGTTTGGAAAATAATAATAAAGACCCTGAGAAGTCGTCACTGAACACTGAAACACCAAATAGTTCCGTAATTATGTGCATTCGAGGCCATTTCACTGCACAAGTAACATGACTCTTCTCCACGAGGAAGTGACAATCGAGTTAACCGGATTAATTAAGTTTGTCAAAGGGTAAGGAGGATCGCACAATCGAAACGGAGCACTAGAAACACTCGAGCAGATAAGAGATATTCGAGCACACGCCAAAGCGCAATAATAGCATCAGAAGGCACGAGACGGTAAGCAACAATGAAAAATGATGGTTAAGTGGAAAATCAAAGCTAAGGAATGGAACGAATCTCCGTGAACAGCACTGTCAAAATTGTTATTTCAGAGCGCGTGTCCGCACTCCTCCGTAGACTATCATGCACTAATGTGAGTCAGCCGGTGGACTAGTCAGCAGAGATGAGTAGGGAGATTGCCAGTGGGCCGATTTTCTTGAAACCAATTTTATTTAGGCGTCAACGCGCCACCTGAGCGGAGCGCCGTCGAACCATACTCACGTCGACATATACATATATGTATACATAGAGCGGATTACCCATAGGAAATAGGAAAAATGGTCGGCTGAAAGAAAATAGCGAATGGTGGCGTTCCAGTCCTGTCTCTTTCTCTTTGTTTATTTTAACCGTCACTTTTTCAAAGGATTTGAAGTAGCGATAGCGTAGTCCCTATTGCATGTCGATGCATACCCACGTTTTTGATTGATTGAGTATATATAGATATATTACGTGTGATATTCGTGAGCTCCGTGAGAGGCCTGGGTTTATACCGGGTGGCACTCCAAAACGTGTGTATTCTGATGGGTCGATTATGTCACTCAAATTTAATAAAAATACCAAGATTTTGATTTAGCCTAAATTTTATATTTTGAATAAATTTTGAAAGTAAGTATACGTTCGACCAATCACAAACGAGGGACTGGTTCAAGGCTCCTCCGTCCAGATGGCGCGTCCATAACGCGCTTTTGCTAAATTAACCAAAATAATAAATATAATTTAACATAATGGAAAAAGAATTGGTAAAGGAAATTGCTGAGTTACGGAAATTGTTATATGAGAAGGAAAATAAGCTTGCTGCGTTGCGTCGAGAAAAAGAAATTCTGCAAAGTTATGGACTAAGCAATAATGAAGTTTGTAAATACAGTCGGCAAATTCTTATTCCAGAGATTAATATTAAAGGTTAAAAGTTCGCAATGCAAATAACTATTTAATTACGATTTGGGAGAACGATTTATTTAATGTATTTGTTTTTAGGTCAAGTAAAAATAAAAAATTCATCTGTCCTCATTGTCGGAGCAGGTGGGCTTGGTTGTCCATCTGCGTTATATTTAGCTGGTGCTGGAGTTGGTTGTATTGGAATTGTGGATTATGATGATGTAGAAATTAATAACTTGCACAGACAGTTGTTATTTACAGAGGATAGCATCGGTACACCTAAAGTAGACGCTGCTGCAGAGTTTATAACTCGGTACATGCAGATTGGTAACTTAATACATAATACTAATTTGTATTTTGCAGAGTGTATCCAATCTTAAATTTTCATGTATCTAGGTTGAATAGAAATGTTAAAGTAATTCCATACAAACTTCAGCTGAGTAGCAGTAACGCTTTACAAATAATTGAAAATTATGACATTGTCTTGGATTGCACTGATAACGTGGCTACAAGATATTTGCTGAATGATGCCTGTGTGCTCAGTGGGAAACCTTTAGTATCTGGTTCTGCATTGAAATTCGAGGGACAGTTAACAGTATATAACTATAAAGGACCTTGTTATAGATGTATATTTCCCACACCACCTGCACCTTATACAGTAACTAACTGTGGAGATGGTGGCGTTCTTGGTGCAGGTAAGTGTTAGTTTATCCTTGTTTATTTTTTTTTAAACAAACATAGTGATGTAATTTCTTGTCTATTATTTTATAGCTGTTGGAACAATTGGACTTTTACAAGCTCTGGAAGCATTAAAGATTATATTAGAAATGCCTGGTGTACTTTCAAGGCGCTTGTTACTTTTTGATGGCACAGAAGCAACATTTAGAAACATAAAATTACGTCCAAAGAACCTAAATTGTGCCATTTGTGGAAATAACCGTACGATACATAAATTAATTGATTATGAACAATTTTGCGGCGCCAAGGCAAATGATAAAAATCCCGATTTGAAGATGTTAAGAGATGACGAAAGAGTCACCGTCGAGGATTATCATAAAATTTATAGATCACAACTAGCTCCTCATATTCTTATCGACGTACGATCTCCCGAAGAATTCGAGATTTGTCAAATAAAAAATTCCATCAATGTACCGTTCACAGAAATCGGAAAAGACGGCTATTTAGCATTAATTGAAGCAGAGGTAAACAAAAGACAACAGGAAGACGACATAGTTGAAGGTAATCTTTATGTTCCGCCGTATCTACATTTAATTTCCTGATAATCTAAAAGAACAATTTTTTTGACAGTGTTTGTTTTATGTCGCCGTGGAAACGATTCTCAGAAAGCTGTGAAACGTTTGCAAACGTACTTTGATAATTCTAACGTAAAAGTACGAGATATAAAAGGAGGTATCCATGCGTGGTCACGTAAATTTGATCCGCTCTTCCCAATATACTGATTACACGAATGAGAGATAAATTTGCGTTTTTTATACCCCATTATGTGTACTAGCTTGCGTAAAAAAGAAAAATTATTTTTATACAATAAACTTTGGTAAGGACTATACAGTCTGCGGCGCACCACAACCGCAGCAATTCATCTATTTTTCTGGTGCTAAACTCGTCTCAGGAAATTTGTAATGTACATTTGGTAAGCTACGTAATCTTTCCGCTGCTTGTTCAGGGGTCAAATCTCTCTGTGCTTGTGCCAGTAGTTCATAGCCAACCATATGCTTTTTCACTGATGCCGAACGTAACAGAGGAGGAAAGTAAATTCCATGTAAGGTCCAATAGTTATAGTCCTTGCTGAGGCCAATCTCACCAGTTGGAGCACCTTTAATTAATACATGTTTATTCAACTGCAATCTATAGTTATTTCAATTGCAATATAGCTTACCATGCCAACCCATGGAATATGGAAAAGAACAGTGAAATAGATTATCGTACAAAGTGCACAATCTCTTCATGATTATAGCTAAATTTTCTTGTTGACTTTCGGTTAAATCCTGCATTCTAATAACTTGTTTCTTTGGCAAAATCATAGTTTCATATGGCCACACTGCCCAAAAGGGCACTACCACAATCCAATCACTATTTTCAAGAACAAGACGTTCCTAGAAAATTTGAGGCCAAATAATTGAAACGAACTACCAATTTATAGATACAGTAATGAAGTCATTACCTTTTTTATTATTTCCTTTTCCATGTAATCAATGAGCAATGGCTTATTATGGCGTGAGTAGAACTCAGAAAGCAGTTTATCCTTTTTCCTAGGTTCATTAGGTAAATAAGAACTTGCCCAAATTTGACAATGTGGATGAGGATTGCTGCAGCCCATAAGTGCACCTCGGTTTTCAAATATTTGAACCCAAGTCCACTTCTTTCCCAATTCAAGCATTTCGCATATCCACCTTATAAAATATTTGAAATACAAATATACATTCTTCATTATTCGTTAACCATTACAAGAAGACACTTGTAATGCTTACTGCTTTATAACCTCCTTGATTTCCTCGACCTGCATAAGAGCGATAGTAACATTCGATTTTGGATGGAAACACAAAACTTTACATGTTCCTCTTGCAAGATCCATTTGAAATAATTCATCTTCGGGTTTTGGCGGACTAGGTACCGTATCTAGCAACGCGGGAAAGTCGTTCACGAACGAGTATGTTTTGCTGTAGCTTGGTGTAATCTAAGGAAAGGCTACATCTCTTAGAACGAGTAACACAAGTTCACCTAGTGCAGCAATAAGTACCTCTCCATTAGCTCTGATATTTCCAGGACATAGTGGATTATTCGGATCATAATCAGGAATGTCGTTTTCGTCGTTTACTTCTATTTGGCCAGCCCAGGGACGTTTCATACGATGTGGCGAAACCAAAACCCATTCGCCGGTTAAAGGATTATATCTAATATGTTGATGTTCTGTAATAAACAGCCTCAATCAAGGCGTCAGTTCATTGCTAGCGAACTTAATTAACACTTGACATCTTACCGGTCGCATCGAAATTCGTTGCATCGTCAGGATCACCGTTTTTACTTTGCGGTGCGCTATCAAGTCCCATCGTTACCGATTAAATTGTTCCTTCGAATAAACACCTCCATAAATTAGTAAGCAAATTTTTTACTTTTTTCAGAGACTTTATTTTCTCAAACAATGCTGCGTTTCGGAAAGCTGAATCTAATGAGCTGATTACATAATGTTTGATACGCACTTATTTATTAGTACTTGAAAGTCTTTATCCTAACCTCTGTCTTTCAAACTAGTTAGTTATATAAAAATAGTTTTTAATTAGTCAAAAAAGTATTTAACTGGAAACAAATATATTTATTTCTAGTATTTGAATCATAATAATCTAATCCGTAAATAAATAAATGTACATACACAAGTGAATTATGTCAACTTGCTTCAAGGAAAACTTATAATCCCAATAATCATAGTTCACATTAACAATTAAAAGAAAATATTTGTGAGTTCACATACGATTTTAAATTTAATTAGAAATAAAAGTTTAATTCGTGAAAACAATTAATCCAGTATAGTGCAATGCTCATGAAACTTACTTTACATAAACCGTCAAAACATCGTATATATATTTATCAAGATCTTGTTTTTTTTTCCGTTCAACGAAGCACCACGCTTTCGAAATTCATTTCTTAATCGGATTACTGTCCAAGATTCGTATCTAATCGACATTTTTATTATTAATATTATCGTCCGTACAGAGATTTAACCGCGACCTTACATACAGGTCTTGCAACTCGTTCAACTTTCAGCGGTGGAGGTAGCCATCTTACAGAAGCAGGATACGTTTTAACTTTTAGTCACAAGCGTCGCTGTGATCGAGCGATCCTTTGTCTGTCTCTCTTCCACTCCCTTCTACAGTTGGCTATGTTCTATCGCGATCTAGTCCTGTCTCCGTCCCGCAGTCGGCTGTGGGAGCGAGAGGGGGGAACGGGTCGCTTGATCGCAACGCCTCTAGTGGTCATGAGACGAAATGAAAGATGCTTCTTTAAGAAGACAACTCCTTCCATCGAAGTTGCAAGATCAGTATGTGAGATCCTGAATTTGATTACATGTTTGCTGGGATGAGACCAAATGAGAGACTGAATGAGACCATCTGCCTGATAATGAAGGATTGGATCTATTAGAAATAAATGATTAGGGTTGATTGTGGTTAGATTTATCCTTTGTATGTTGGACTATTGATTGTCATTTATATTTAAGCAAGAAAGTTTGCGCATTTGCAAATCTGTTGAAATTATTATTTGCATAGAAGTACTTGATTCACATACTTGTTTTTCTTTTTATTAGCAGTATGAGCTGACCACTGACATTTGATTCTTTAGCGAATTTGAATGATTTCACAGTAAAAATATTTTCTCACGTGGAACGGACTAGTCGCACAAGATGGTTAACTCGATAAACCAAATTCCTCATTGGCCAGAATCGATCGTCGTTTGGGAAATCTGTCGGATAACTTTTTGATGATTGCGAAATCCGACTAATGTCCCTGGAATAAGTTCAGAGACCTCATTAGAGTCGACTCTAGTACTTATCATTAGGTCTTTTCGTGCAAGCATTCTTACGTACTCCGAAGCACTATAGGTATATTCGAAAATGAGCCGAGAACAGAGTGAATCGTTGCTTCTTTGTTTATTACATGAAATTGATCGAGACACACCGTGCTTTCAGCGCTTTCCGCTCACTTTCGAACACACCTTCAGTGATTCGGAGCACGTAAGCCAGCAGTTGTCGCTGTGATCGGCATAGGCTAACCAGTGATCACTAGTGATTGTCGTTCTGATTCTGTGTAGTTCTCTTTGGTTCCCTCCGGTACGCTCCACTTGCAATCATGTCGCGAGGTAGCAGCGCTGGTTTTGACAGGCATATTACTATCTTTTCGCCCGAAGGACGACTTTATCAAGTCGGTAAGTTGTGAGAAAATATTTCATACGTATTTGAAAGATTTCAACAACTTTTTAACGATACCATTTCTATGGAGTATTGAATTGTTCTTTGTTTTGTTATTGGCCGACCAATGACATGGCGTGATCTGCACTTTTGAAAGAATCCTGTGATACATTAATCTATTATTTTTATAGAATATGCATTTAAGGCTATCAATCAAGGAGGTCTTACGTCTGTTGCACTTAAGGGCGTTGACACCGCCGTTTTTGCCACACAGAAGAAAGTGCCTGTTAGTATAACTTAAGTATTTAAAATTTGTTTATTTTTTTATATGTACTCGAAGAGTATTTGTATGAATGTTAGCATTATTGTTTTTTTTTGTATTAATTACTACATATAACTTCTTACAGGATAAACTGTTGGATGCTACTAGTATGACCCATGTTTTTCAACTAACTGAGCACATTGGATGTGTCATGACAGGAATGATTGGTAACACCACGTAATACTTTATATCATTTTAAAAATGTTAATATATTTTAATTGTTACAGCTGATAGTAAATCACAAGTTCAGCGTGCACGTTACGAAGCCGCAAATTTTCAGTACAAACATGGCTATGAAATACCTGTCGATACATTATGTAGACGTATTGCTGACATTAGTCAAGTTTACACGCAAAATGCAGATATGAGGCCACTTGGTTGTTCTATGATGCTCATTGCATATGATAAAGAAAATGGTCCTTGTGTATACAAGACTGATCCAGCAGGTTATTATTGTGGCTATAGAGCTATTTCTGTTGGTGCTAAGCAAACCGAAGCCAATTCATATCTTGAGAAGAAACTTAAGAAGAAGCAGAACTATGAACATGATGAAGCTATACAGTTAGCTATTACATGTTTGTCAACTGTGCTGTCGGTGGATTTCAAACCTTCAGAAATTGAAGTTGGGGTAGTTTCCAAGGATAATCCTAAATTTCGGTAAATCTTTGATTTATACATCATTTGCAGAACCTATTATAATGTTATGAGAATTTTAATATTAAAACGTGTTAATTTTTACAGAGTCCTTAATGAACAGGAAATTGACAAACACCTAACTGCCATTGCTGAGAAGGATTGATTGCATTAATTGTAAGGCATATAATAAACAAATAA
>JARQSV010000639.1:51381-61745 GCA_030142285.1 Calameuta idolon
CTTAAGAAGAAGCAGAACTATGAACATGATGAAGCTATACAGTTAGCTATTACATGTTTGTCAACTGTGCTGTCGGTAGATTTCAAACCTTCAGAAATTGAAGTTGGGGTAGTTTCCAAGGATAATCCTAAATTTCGGTAAATCTTTGATTCATACATCATTTGCAGAACCTATTATAATGTTATGAGAATTTTAATATTAAAACGTGTTAATTTTACAGAGTCCTTAATGAACAAGAAATTGACAAACACCTAACTGCCATTGCTGAGAAGGATTGATTGCATTAATTGTAAGGCATATAATAAACAAATAAAATGTCATGTTTCAATCATTTCTTACAATTTATTAATCATATATTGCATATACAACGGGTAGATTGTAGTGGAATTATGATGAATGTAGTGACTTATTTTAATGAATTTATTTTCAATTAGTCTTGTCTTATGCTTATGTGGTCTTATTGAAAATGAAGATGAACTTAAATTACTTCCCTACAGCTGTAGCTGATGGATTTCTTACCACCAAGATCACAGAATCTCCACGCAAAAACATTTTACTAATGAATCTATCCTTGTTTACTGGATTTGTCTGGAAAATAAAGAATAAAATTTATGCTTTAATCTAAAACGTATAATAGAAATTATATATATGAGGTTATTCAATCTAAATACACCACTTGAACATGATTTTACCATGAGACTCAAATGGGCTTGCTAACTTCAGATGGTGCGTTTCTACTGAATAACTATATATACCAACCTTTTTCCCTTTGCCAGTACGTGGCTGCTCTGTCCACATTTCTCTGACATTTTCCAAAACCATATTGCAATGTCTATCAAAGGCTTTAACTCTGCCGAGCAGTTTCTTGTTGTTCCTGCAGTTTATTATAACCTGAGTATTATTTTTAACGGACTGAGTAAGAACAGACAGAGGACCCGTGTTGAACTCCTCTTCCTCACGCTTCGCGAGTTCTTCCGGTGTCATTTCTGACTTGGGTTTTGTGAGTGAAGACCTAAAAGAAAGTTTTTTTGAATATATCCAATTTGATACAAGAGGTTATGGCAGTCGGCATTTTTTGATTAACTAGACCGAAATATATTAAAAACACTCACATTTTCGATTGTTTCCCTTACGTTGTGGCGATTGACACAAAACGTGCTTGGAGCGTGGCTAACACTAAAAAAAAAATGTTATACACGTAACTTTCGTTTTCGTGAACCTAAAAATTTGTGTGATTGACTCACGCGAAAATAGTGCGGGCATGAAGATGATCGGAGACAGCGTTGCCAACTTCACCATAAATCAGTCGCACGACTGAAGAATTCAAATCGCTGACCAATCGCGTGTAAGATTTAAAAAGAATAAGCCAACGTGATTGGTTAATTCTTTTTAAACGCGGTTGTGTAAACGTAGTCAATCTCATTATTATTTTGCTTTCAGTTAGTTTCTTCAAAATACCAATTGAGCATTAATTTATAACGTTCTCTTTTTCACCAACCACAGATATTGTAGGTAGCATTTTCTGATATTACCGATTAATGGCACTGCAGAGGAAAATTGATAAATGTATCATAAATGTTGTCATTGACTACTGCTTCATATATGACAACAATAATACAGAGTTGCCTAGCTGAAAGAAGTAAGATTTGACAGTACGTCGAATCAGTTGTCAAATAAACTACACAGCTAAGAAAAGTCGCTTTTTGCACCAATGCTGCATTCAAACGTCAAGAATTATTGTTACGTCAATTGGTAAATTCTGAAAAGCATCGAACAGTGACGTAAATTGGATTTTTCTTTGATATTATGGATCCACGCAGTATCCAGATTGCATTGCGACAATGCTTCTATTTCAATGCAGAGGAATATTGAGGAATCACGACTTGACTGCAGTTTCAATTAAAATTGAGCTCCTTTTACTATCTGCACAGAAAATAATAGAAAACTAAATTCTCACGTAAATTTTTCAATACTGAAATTGTTTACGAACTAGTATTCCGCTTCGATAACTTTGCCTCTGATATTTATCCGGGCAATCGCGATGTTTTTGCTTATATGCATAAACAGGATTGCATAGATCAGCTAGAGATACACACGAAGTAAATATAATAAATTTAGTCAAATCAAAGTTGTTAATCCCATTTCAGAGAATGATGCGTCGCATGAAATACGTATTCGTCATCGCACCAGGTAATACTGACGCCTTCTAACTCATAGGTCTATTTAAACAGGACAGACACGGCCGCCGACGATCCATCTAGGAACTAGATTTGGTCGTCAAACAAAATGAAGATGAAGAATAAGCAAGCTTTCTACAAAAAAAAGAAAAAACAAGGAAGATAAGAACCCTCGCTGTGATTTTAGATAAAAGAAGATATGCCGTATATCTTTGAATCAGGCCTCCTTTGGACTTAAAGTACACCACTTACCGGATACACAGACGCAAGTACATGCATATCAATAACTCATATATTCGTCGGTCCATCGCACTTGCTAGAATCTCCTCAAGAATGAAACTTAAAGGAAGACAAAAAATAGCATGATTCAACAGACTGGAGGGATCAGATGATGAAGTTTTTTGAAATACGGTGAAATGCGTATAAGAGCAAGCCTTCAAGATATATCGCTAGGTCAGAGTTCTGCAGGGTTTTGTATCCGGTGCTTATCTTATCCAAAGAGTAACCTTTCACCCGAAATGGACGGCATTCACGCTTTAGACCTTTGACCAGCTATCCCTCGATGCTGCATAGAGTCATTCTCACGACGAACTCGGCTACGGCAGGAAGCACTTACTTAGTGACGATAGTGTACGTTCGTTCAATCAAGTCGATGTGGTTGCACCCCAACCATTCTCAGTTCGCCCCTCGGTTCCTATCTGGACGCTACAACATCTCGGTGAACGTTCAGCGACTGTCACTTCGTATTCGTCTCAAGTGAATAGTGTTCAGAGACCTGGTCTCTGCGATTGCTTCGTCGTCATCCTGTCATTCGATTTACATCTAAAATCTCCGATTGCGGAGAGGAGCGAGTATGAGGCAATGATACTGAGGATTCGATGAATTTTTCTTCCTGAGGAAGATTAATCTACGTGCGATATGAGGTCTTCAAAGATGTGGACGAGGTCGTTTGTCTGTGCTGTTGTTATCCTAGGCATTTCTAGAGGAGGTAAATTCTTTAAAAGATAAAAATTAACTAATGAGACTGTGAGTTCAAAATACTAATTAGTACACGGTTTCTTATTACAGAATTCCTAAAAGATCCAGAATCGTGCGGCCGCCAGAAATGTGTTGGTAAGTATAATAAATTAGCAATACGATCACTACTAATCATTTGTTAATCCTGATGTTCGGGTTATCAGTGCCTGCCGAACGAAAGTTCAAGTATGCGGAAGACGTGGTGTATCGATATCGATACGAAGTCAGTTCAAATGCGAACTTGGGCAAGCCTCAGGAAGATAACAGCGAGGATTCCCTCGGAAATGAAAAAGAGTCGACACTTCACATCGACGCCACTGCCTCGATCGAGTTCACGTCGACGTGCGAAGGATACCTGAGACTCGCTAACGCTAGTATTAGCCAGAATCGTTCTAAATACAATAGCGAGTTTCCGGATCGCGCTGGAGCCGAATTCAAGTCGAGCCTCGAAAAGTATCCGCTTCGTTTTGCCTTTGACGATGGGCACATTCTGGAGGTCTGTCCTCATCCACAGGATGCGACCTGGGTAGTCAACCTAAAACGCGGAGTCCTTTCAATGCTCCAAAATACCATGAAGCGATTCGACGTGGACAGAAAAATAAACGAACTCGATGTCAATGGCGTCTGCGAGACACATTACAAACTCCACGAGGCAAGGAAGACGAGTCTCCTGATTAAGAAAATCAAAAATATTGGAACCTGCACTCGACGATACAAGCACTTGTCGATAATTCAGTCCAACGCTTATGCAAGTCCCAGGTTGCCCTCGAGACCTCCTCCGCAGCCTCTTCTGGAATCCTCGAGCGAATGTCAAATCACAATTGATCATAATGTCTACGAGAGTGTCGTATGCCGAGATTTTCAATTGCTGCAACCATTTTCGAACGGGGCAAAGGCTGGCGCGCAAACTCATACGACCGCCTCGTTGCGTTTGATCGAGGAATATAATACAGCGGCGTCCATGGAATCGGACGATCTCTTCTACAGGCGAGAGCATAACCAGGATCGGCGAGACGACAAGAGTTTTACTCCTGAGAAGAAGAGCAATCTTCTCTATGATCATTCCGATACGCCTAAGCCGACTCATGGCGAGCTGCGAACTAGCAGAAGTCTCCTTAAGAGCATGTGCAGCCTGGATACGAACGAGGAACTGCAGCAAAGATTTCCTGAAATTTTCACCAAGTTCATACACTCGGCTCGGGTACTCAATTATCCGTCGTTATCGCAGCTTCTCGCGAGAGCTAATAGTATCTGCAAGAATGGAGGGTGCGTATTGTCATCGTTATAACAGTCAATGACTTTCTTTTTATCTCGTTTTCAGTAGTGGTAGTAGCGACGGTAGTGTGCAAGGATAACCTTATCTCTCGCTTTTTCAGAAAACATATCGTCGATGCTCTACCGTTTATGGGCAGCAATGCTGCTGCCATGCTGATGAAGGATCTCATAATTAAAAAGAAAATCGCACGCGAGAGAATAAACAAGTGGGTTACTACGTTCGGCATGATCCCACGACCAGACAGAGATCTCATCTGGGCCTTGGGACCGCTCCTTGACTTTCAACAGGAAATTCCTGACGCCCAATTTTCTTTGAGTTACTCGGCACTTATTCATGCCTACTGTGTGAACCACGACGGCGACTGCGCCCGATTGGAGCCAATTGCTAGATTTTTAGCTCAGCTTCAGAAAAAAATTGAATCTGGTTGCGCTCCGCGAATGCACTCCCAGACGTCTTTGCAAGAGGCAAGTCTTTGAGATACTTTACATGATATTAAAGATACATGAAATTAACCGGAAACTGTTATCTCTTTTTTATAGACTATGGAAGCGCTCAAGGCTGTAGGAAATGCAGGATTGGAGACTACAGAACTTTTACAGAGTTTGCTGAGTTGCGTAGATGGATCTGGAGGATTCGTACCGATGGAAGTTAGGTTAGCTGCTATTGAAGCTCATCGCAGACTACCCTCCTGTCAAATCACCAGGGATCGCTACTTCCTCGACTATTATCGCAACTACACACTTGACACAGAAATCAGGATTGCCTCTTACATGCAAGTTATGCGCTGTCCCGATTACAATGTCGTTAAGACTATAAAACACACTCTCAAGGAAGAGGAAGTGAACCAAGGTTTGCAAGCTTTACAAGAGCCTTAATTTTTTGGCGCAACCGCATGGAACATCTGCTAGTGTCTTATGCATTCGCTAACGAAAAAAAGCTGCACGTGCCCGCGCGCGCAAGATATCCTGTCTAAAATTCGGAACAGACGGCTGAACCAGTCGGGCAAAAATATCCAAGGAGTATCACGTTCCGGATGTAAATGGAACAGCAACATTTCCAGATCTCTGACACTTTTGGTTTGAAAGTTTCGCATACGCGAGATTAATGTCGTCTTTTTTTTCGTGAATGCATACAACGCTCTGCCTGATCGCCAGGATATTCTTATTTCCAAGTTGATGAGATTTTTGTGCAATTTTTCTGTGTTTTAGTGGGTTCGTTTGTTTGGAGTCACCTTACGAATCTTCTGAACTCAGCGTCACCTACAAGAGTCGAAATACAAAGTTTGCTGACAGACAGGGATCTTGGTACCAAGTTCAATAGCGACATGCGCAAATTTTCACGCAACTACGACAACTCCTTCTTCTCGGACGAGTTTAATTTCGGTGCTAATTATCAGGGCAATTTAATTTTCTCCCCAAAATCTTACATTCCGCGCACCGCCGTTCTCAATGCTACAGTTGACCTCTTCGGTGAATCTGTCAATCTCTTCGAAATCGCCGTTCGAATGGAAGGTCTGGAAGTTTATGCAGAAAATTTGTTTGGTCCCGATGGACCATTCAGTAACGAGAAGGTAGGAAATCACGTGAAACAATTCTTGCGAAGATTTCGTTCGGCACCGGACGAGCACCAAGAGGACTATTGGAAACAAGTGAAAAGACTGCCTAACGTGATTGATAACAATTTCGATCAACCAAAAATCAGTATCTCGTACAAAGTATTCGGCAACGAATTAAAGTACTTCGTTATGAATGGTGACTCTGAGATCAGAAGTACCTTGGCTTCACTCAATCCATGGGCAAAGATCAAAGAAATTCTTTCCGGTGGTGAAATACGTTATGAGAACGCAGCGATGTTCCTGGACTCAAGTTACATCGCACCGACAACATCCGGATTGCCGTTACGATTAGCTCTTTCCGGATCTGCAGCGTGCAACTTCAGAACTTCCGGTACCCTCGATCTGGAACGATTATCCAGCCATGCAGAGTTGGAACTTCTTGGCAAGCTTGTCCCAAGGTCCTCGAGAGAATCTACTTTATTAAATTGAAAATTGGCCTTGGTTTAATTATAACACTCAATGAGTCTCTTAATCATTTCAGCGTGAGCTTGGACATAACCGGCACAATGGTAATTGATGGATTTTATAAAAGTGCCGGATTGAAGTTACGGTCAAACGTCTACAGCTCCGGAGCCATGCAAGGGCACCTTGAAATAAAAGGAGCAAGACTCGCCCGTCTCGATATCGGTCTACCTAATCAGAAAGTCGAGTTATTCTCCGTATTGACAGACGTCCTCCTAGTGCACAGTAATGGGCCGGAAGTCGAAGAGATACCAGTAGGTCGTCTTCTTACCGGAGAACCTGGCGATAATTCAAAAGTACAGTCAAAGGGAAATTCAAAAGCAAATGTTATCAGCGACACTACGTGCAGCTGGCCTGCTTTGGATCGCTTGATCGGTTTGAAAATGTGTGCGCAATATCAATTCCCCAACGTTACCAAGAATCCAAACGCTTCCTACTTTATTCTCAATGGGCCCTCGCTAATCAAGATGTCCCTCATCAAAGCCGATCGTACCGCCAAAAGTTATTTATTCGAATACAAGTGGCAGGGATCTGCGGTAATTATCACTGATTAATGCAATCCTCGATGATGAAGAATTTCTGCATCTCAAAAATCTGAATTTCTTTTTTTGCAGAATGAGAGCGTTATCAGATTGGCTTTTGACACGCCAGGCTCCCAACTTAAAAGGGAATTGAGTGCAAGCATCAATCTCGACGTTATCACTAAGAACATTACACTGCTTCTGCGAGCCGCTGGCAGTTCCTTGATAGCAAAAGGTATGTTTTTCTCCAAATGAGCATCAGCATGATTCCTGAAGAAATTTCAGCAGCCTCGTTCATTCTTTAGGAACGTACAAGAGAACTGACGACGAAGCCTTAGTAGATATGGGCTTAGACGTCAATGGTACCAAACATCTGGATGCTCAGTTGGGATACGTAAGAAAAGAGAGCAATTATGGATATATGTACACGCCAAAGCTCTATTTAGCTATTAATAATGAATGCATAGCCAATCTGTCAGGTAGTACTCAAGAGGACATTGTCAGTGGATGTGTATCGATGAGTAGAAATTAAAAAAATTAATGCTGTTGCAGGAACTGTACGAAACGCACATAAACATAATGTGTCCCAGTGCGACATAGATCTGACCTTTCAGACGAAGAGATTGCGAAGTCACGTAATAGGATACGTAATGAAACGGAACATGAGCATAGCTGGAAATATTCAGCTGGACTACAGATTAGAAGGATTACCAGGATCGAGTGCTCCGAGGAACGAATCTCTACTCTTGGAAGTGTCCCTGGTCGACCGTTCCTCGAAAACCCTAACGCACAAATTGGCTAACTTGAAGGTTCAATCTTCAGCCTATCCACAGCTTAATGTCGTGGTAAAGTCCTGGTACCAGCGAGCGCTGGGCCACCTTGAACTTAACACCGAAATAAATTCTAGTCCTTATCTAGAGGACGATAGACACAAGCTGACCGCGCAGCTGGTACTGACCTATTCCAAGGCTTACTTCCAGAACCAAGGTGCTAAAATTAGTGCATTTGTTGCCATTACCAAGCCTATTAAAAATGTTGACATCAAAGTTGGAATTAGTCATTCCAGTATTGGTCCTGATTCAAATACACGTGCACTTGTTCGTTATGCACCAGGTAAGTGTCTAGATGAATTATTTGGTATCTCTTGGAATGCATTCGAAATGCTGGATATAATTTCTCTCCAATTTTAGGCAAGGAGATTACTTTTCTATTAACCGAATCGACTACGCGGAGTCCGATGCTTTCGATAGAGGCTTATGCAAACCTGACAATTCCAAATTTTATGCCAATGTTGATAGACGCTCGAATACATGAAAAAGCTCGACACGAATACGATCTTGATTTTTCGGGATGTTGGTTCAGTGGTCACAATATGACTGCACGTGGTACCTATGCTGATCGATCGAATACCAATCGAATCAATCACGTGCTGAAACTTTTATTAAAATCTCCCAGTTTCTCAAGAGACATACTACTTCACTGTAAGCTCTACCAGGACGTGACCGATTTACAAATTGAAATGTCATTCGAGCAACTTTATATGGATAAGTACGCTTTTGTTCTGAATCATACGAGTCAATCCTTGTCTCGTGCTATGACGTATGTCGAAGGCAGATATAAGAACAGTCTATATACGGCAATGACAAATATCGATACGGATCGTGAGATCAGGCTGGAACTGCATCTGGACCGCTGGCGGGATATTCACTTTATAGCAAGAGGTATTAATGAGCCAAACATGAAGGAACTTGGTTTCGACGTGAAGTGGGACGCTAACAGAGATCCAACTCTAAAGTTTGCGACGGCTGTTCGATTATTTAAATATGCGGATACCGTTGTTGGTCCAAGTGGAGAGATTATGATTGTTGGAAGAAATGCCACTGGAAGTCTAACGATTTCTTATCCAGGTCGTTTGATAACCGGATCATGTCTACTGGCACTGAAAGGCTATGCGAACTATGTGATGGATCTTCGTTTAGATTTTAGTCCAGACAAGACACTTCAATTGGGTATAGACACTGAGTATAAGCTACAACGTGAACTTAAATTTATCAAATTAGAAACACAGTTGTTAACACCTTTTGAAAATTGGAGAAGAACCTCACTCAATGCTAGGTATTTATTGAAGTTATTTATTGACTAATTTGAATTTGTAGATCATCATCATGACGGTCTATTTTCATTGTAATCGACAGGTATATGCTGAACGACACTTCCCTGAGAGCTGCTGGTAGTGCGCACTGGCAGGACTCCAGTCATGTGCTTCTGAACTTGAGTGCCAACACCATTGAGCATGTGGATAGTTCAGAGTGGGATGCACAAGCAGAATTCCATAGCAGCATCCATACAATACGAGATATCAGCTTGAATTTTACTCACAGTCAGACGTACGCCCGCACCGCGGATACTCGACTGCTAATAAATTATTATCCGGACAAGGTAATCGACGCGAGGAGTCTCTGGTACCTGGAGAAGCCAACGGATCCAAAGAGTGAAGGATTCAACCTTACTGGAACCCTTGAATTGAAGTCGCCGTTAAACAGCTATCGACATGGGCAGATGAAGTGCCAGCTGCGCTTCATGCCTAACTGGCAATTCCAAGGAGCAGCCAATCTTCAGATAGAGAAGCGCAGATACACTGGTCAACTGATTGGAGATCTTGCTAAGCTGAAGGAGTCTTCTGTACAATTGAACCTTACTACGCCACTCGAAAAATATTCTTTCGTACGCGCGCGATTCGGCTTCTCGGAGAAAAACAAGCATCTCGTGGCCGAAATCCTGAGTCCTTCTGGACCAATGGGCTTCGAAGCTCTGTATCGTCTATTCACGGAATCATCGGATTTTCATCTGAAGCTTCTATTAGCCACGCCAATCGATGTACTGCAGCGATCGCTTCTCGTTGCCAAATTGAATAAACGCGAGGCTGACTTTCGCGTTGGCTACAACAACGTTACCGTTGGCTTTCAGGGTGTTTGGCATTATCGAAATCTTACGGAGTTTCATCATAGCTATATTTTCTTCACGCCACTTCAAGGACTCGAGGAATGCGGCGTTGTTACCAAGCTGATGATTGCTCATGTGCCACCCCGCGATGACGTTAAGGTCGACATTGAATTCTCCGTGAGATTAGCAGAAACGAAAGTTGGAATAAGGGCCAGTGGTGGTTCTAAACCTCCACCGATTCGTATTCTGGTTAAGCATCCACCAGTGAGTAGCACTGTTCATGATAAAAGTAGTACGGACGAGAATGACGATGAGGACGAGGACGAGGACGAGGATGAGGACGAAGAGGAGGA
>JARQSV010000639.1:61845-73889 GCA_030142285.1 Calameuta idolon
CAGGGAAAAATCATAATTGACGACAAGTTTTTCATGGAAGACGTTTTCACAATTAGAAATGATCTTAGCATAGAGACTCCTTTCCCGTGTTACTCCGAAATCACTTCGATATACGGTTTCATTATCGTTCCGGAAAATTCCAAGTACTTTCTGGAAGCGAACGTCAGAGTGAAGAATTACAACAATTGGATAGAGGTTAGTTCACTTTAAGAATGCCATCCCGAAAGAACCTTCGTTTTCGTGAAGAATGAAGATAATAATTTTTAAAATAATTTTCAGGCCGGATTTAACGCAAATTACACGTACCAAAAAGGAGAGGTCGATGATTCGAAGATTCACACGGTACAGTTTATGATGAAGACACCACTAAGGATCATTCCATTCTTAAATGCAAAAACGATCTTTGAAATCGACGAGAGCACGTACAAAACTATTCTGGATATTCGAGCAGATAAGTGCATCGTTGACTTGACTGCTTCTCTTGAGCTGGATCAACAGTTTTTAGACACGGCGATAACGCTTATGATCGACAGCGTACCGCTAAAAGTTCCCAAGACAAATATTATCATCAAGAAAGATTTCACGGACAACGAAAGGCGCATCGACATTGATTTTAAAATTGATGAACCTGTATCGAGAGTTGTGAGTTCACTTCCGTTACTTATAATCGAGTATAAATGTCATAATGAAAAATTATTAATTCTGTATTTTCAGTTGAACTTGCACGGGATTTGGAATGTCAAGGATCCCGATCACTTGAAAATCTCATTTACCCTGAATACATGGATCGATATTCTCAGTGACATCGAAGTAAATGTACTCTGTGTTAATACAATAATGAAGGATGGCTACTCTAGAATCACGTCAAACGTTAAGCACTATCCTGACCAGGAATATAGATTCCTTGGTGAATTTAAGAATGGATCCGTCAGTGCTGAATTACACAGCCCACTGATTCGTTACGGGCATCTGCGATTTATCGGTACCATGAAGAAAGTGAACGATGATGCGTCTGGACGGACATATCAGGTGAAGGGCGATATTGAGAATCGAGAAACATCTAAAGTTTATGAATTCGAAAGTTTGGTGCGTGTTGTGCGAACAGCCGAACTGCAGACACTGACTTCAATAGTGGGTAACGTAGTACCCAGGAATGCAAATAAAGAAAGTAGTGAAAACCAATTGACATTTGAATTGAGGGAACAAAAATATGGCCTCACGTTGGACGTTAAGAGTCAAGGATTCGATGGATCCGCAAGCTACAGCTATACGAATAATTTAAATTGGGAGACCCGCGCCAAAGTGATTACATCTAATCAGAATTCAAGGATGGAGTACAGATTGCTTGCACTGACGAATGTCCAGGTCGATGGGAATACAACAGTTTACGTAGACGTCGCGACGCCCTGGCCAGAGTTGAAATCATTGATCACGAGGCTTAACATGCTTCTGATAAACGAAACTGGCGACGTACAATTGACTCATCGTCTTAACGAAGAATCGAGTGAAGTTTCACTTTCATGGACTCTGTTATACATGTTAAATATGTCAGGCCGAGCTTTAGTGAGTTATCAGACGCCTGACTTTTCAAAGCATGCCGTCGTGCGAACTTTCTTTGACAATCCAGGGCGAGCGTTCAAGAGCTTGAATACTGGGATCGATATGAACGTCGATCACGAAGCCTGGAGATTCGCCACAAATTTCACTCTAGGTTTTCATAGTCTGGCGAACGTAGACGCAGTCATTTCTGTTAAACTTCCTCCTCCTGATAACGATGATCATAAAATTCTCTGCAGCTACCAGGCCGATAAAGGATTCCAAAATGCCTCCTACGTTATAGGATATACTGCCGCACGGGCCAGACTAAATTACGCATCTGACGGATCGGTAAATATTTTTTTCTCCATGCATAATGATCTAAGATTTATCGCAATGATTCTCTAGATACTTATAATTCTTTTCCTAGATACGTATGGTCTCCAAGGATATCAATGGCCACCTTCGGATCACGTGGGGTTTACTACAAAGTCAAACACTGAATAGTCTCTTGAATGCCAAATTTCATAAAGAGAATGTCTTAGTCAAGTATTCACTGTTTTCCCCAAGATTCCTTAGAGAGGAGACTCTGCTTGTTCTCTTGAATTATGATCCAGCATCCGAGATCCAAAGCGCCATCGGTGCTGAAGTATTTTATCCAGGAAGTAAACGCGTAGGGTTTGCTCATCTATCCTATGCGAGCCTTTTTAACATCAATGGGACTGTCAATGCTTCCATGCCGATAGCTAATTTCGACTACATAGGCTGTAACTTCCAAGTCCTCACTACCATGTAAGAGCACATAAGTAGGGCTTCTCTTGCAATTCGCTATATAAAAACAATACCAGAGGAATTAAAAAATATAATTTATATTTCAGTAAACAAAACAGAAGGTTTATCGAGGTATTCTCGCCAAACAACACAGCCATTCTGGAATCTGCTTATTCCTATCACAGCGAGAGACTCGACTCCTCCCTCGAAGGCATTCTTAAGCTTGAGATTCCTTTGAGCACGCGACATATTGCCTTGCTAAGCTATGGTTACAAGAAACGTCCACAAATCACAAATGGCTATTCGGAGCTCACGTATAACACGAAGAAGATCCTCCAGGGAGATTACACATCGAAGAGTGAATCTAGGGCAGGTTTTGAAAAGGACCACATTGAGATTAACATTCAGAATACTTATCGTCCACTAGGCATCGTGTACACGAATCAGTATGAGTACAGTGCAGGATATCAGGGTACCAATTACCCAACTGTCGAATTGAAACAAGTGAATGTCTATAGTTTGAATAACAGGACAGCCTTTAACATAGCCGCAGAATGCAGAATAAAAACAAGTGACATAGGTCAGGATATCCATCTCAAAGCAATCCACGCAAATCGCACGGTACATCTGCAGGCAGATTATAAAGTTCTACCCGGTGAATTCGATCAGAAGAGTTCTTTGAGTCTCGCTGATAACGAATGGATTGCTTATCGACTGAACATCGTGAACAAAACTACCGAAGAGATAGATAATCAATTTATCCTCGTTAATCTTGCATACCCGAAGAGAAACTTCACTCTCGATGGCTCCTACAAGATATCGGAATCCGAGCTTGGTTCTGAAGCAAAGCTCCAATGGGATCTTAACACCGAAAGACCTAGGTCGATCGCCACCGCTTTCCAATGGACAAACGTGTTGTCATCTTCTGGAACTCGTGAGCAGCATGCTGTTCTGAGTTTCACACATCCGAGTTTCTCAAAAAATGTGACACTCAGAGGAAAACTTGGAAAGACTGACGAACGCGACCTAGTCAATGCTGCACTGACTCTGGATTATTCTCAGAGTAAAGAAAAGCTCCTGCAACTCTCGGGTGTCCTACGGGACGACAGCAAAGGACCTCTGGAACGGAAGTACAGTTACTCTATATCCGGCAAGCATCCCAGTACCAGGCTCGACTTAGCCGTAAGTGGGCACGTGCGCAAATATTCTTCGGTACTTTTGGAAACTGAAAATCTGGCGCATTATAAACGCAGTTTCCTGCCTGTTGAGAATGGACAGCTTAAGGCTCGCGTAGATACGCGTGACTACGAGATTGAACTACACCGGGAAAATAATGAACTCGTTAAGTATCTCTCTGCTAGGTATTATCCAACATATCCTGTTTATGTGCTGAATGGGTCGCTTATCAATACGCCTTATGTCAATGCCACCGGTGCGTTTTATCTGGACATTCAAGAAAAGCTCACATGGCTGATGCTCAACTTTACTCCTGGTAAGATTTTCTTCCTTTGGTTCTTCTGGTACACGTCCTAGCACAGTTTTTAAACCATGTTTTATTTCAATACTCAGATGCGCTCGAGAGTCTACGGATGTACGGTAGAATAGGAGACGCCCGCAGTGCAGTGTTTGATATCTGGAGAACGTATGACAAAGAATTCTCTATTTCTGATGTATCATTTTATCTACGACTGAATCACTCGCGACTTGTCACTTCAACGTTACGTTGGCGACCGGATCTTCGACAGGACGTTTCTGTAAATATATTGATTAACTTAAAATGCGTTAGTCGAGTATCTTTGATTTTTCAAATCTTGTGTTACCAACTCTTTCTTTTAATTCCAGAATACCATCAAAACGACAATGTCAAACTTGTATGAAGGTATAGGCCACGATGCTGATTATTGGAAGCAATATATTAAGAGTGAAACTGTCAGTGCTATCTCTGATATTTGGGACGATGCTCAAGAGGACGTTCAAGGTTTCGTCGAAGATTGGGAGTGAGTCGAGTTATTAAGCAAATTTAAGAAAAACATATAAATGATTCGTGAGCCGCTAAATAAATTATTAATAACTTTGTTCTTTTAGCGATCTTAAGAAACTCGAAGGAGACTTTGAAGATTTAAAGATTTATCTTAACAATTCGTACAATGCCAATGAATTTTATATAAAGGATATCGCGTTCATTGTGGTTTACGTAATAGATGAATTGTCGTTACGCAGTCACATAGAATCGTTACCGAATATTCTGAATGAAATATGGGAAATAATGGGTGAATCTGGTGAAGCAATCCGTAATTCCTTGCTGTGGATCATTGAGACCGTAAAGAATGGCTTTAAAAAGATATCAGAAGTAATAGCAGCAATTCTTAAGGGAGACTCCGTATCGCAAATAGCTGCTATCGTTGAGAAGCTCGTTGAAAAATATGATATGTTTGTGAAAGATCTTCACGTATCATTCATCAAGTACATTGAGAATCTCTGGAGCAAATTATCCCTTGGGGCTTCGCAGCAGTGGCATAAGTTCCTTAAACTAGTCGAGCCAATATTCATCCAAGTTATCCATTACTTGGAAACCGTCGTGTGGAAGGCCAGCAAGGAGATCCTCGACTTTCTTTACGACCGTAGAAATGAGCTAATGACATCGCCATATTTTGACCGCTTCACAAACTTCACGCAAGACGTGGACAAGATCTACAAAGACATAAAGGCCAACGATATTGTAACGAACATTCACAAATATTCAAGTATCGTTGTACAATTTCTCACTGAGAGATACTTCACGATCGTTCCGTTCGGCAAGGAACTCAAGGATGTCGTTGGAGAGATAATTTCAGGGGTACAAGAATTAAAGAATCTTCCATCGGTGAATTATGCTTTTGGAAAGATAGAGCAGTTGTATGAGAAAGCAAGATACTTGTACGAGTACTTGGATGTCAGATTGAAAATTGAAAGTACAATACGTCTTGTCCATTCAAAGCTTATGGACATTAGTCTGACAGCTCTAGAGGCAGAGAATCGATATCGAGAAGCCAAGACAAAATTCATATTTGATCCACAAGAAGGTCTTATGTGCCTTGAACAAAAATTACCAATGTCCTGGCATGCTTTCAATCAAACTCCTGAATTCCAAGAGATTCCTGAATACAGAGCCATTGCTGACATGGGATCATACTTCACCACGTCCAATACAACTTTCTGGACATTGTATTACCGTTATAAACCGTATACAGAACCAACCAATTGGCTACCACCATTTCGAGGTAACGTTTAGCGCTAACTGTCATTAGAAGATTATTATTCTAATATACTTACCATGTAATTTCCTATTTCGTGCAGCTCAAGCAATGATCGTTGGATCGCAACACTTTGTGACTTTTGATGAACGTCATTATGACTTCGTGGGTTCGTGTCGTTATTTGTTGGCACGTGACTTTGTTCACAACCATTTTGCCATTTTCATCGAATATGATGATAACAATAAAAATGTCTCTGAGCTTGCAAACACCTATCGCCTTGTTGTACTCATAGGTGACCAAGCAATTGAGCTAGATATATTCAAAGACGTTAGTATTGTTTTGCGTACAATAATATTTCATTCTACTTCACTCTTATTTTTATGACTGGTATCTTCATCTCTTTTTTCTTTTTCTTTAGACGGTGAAGCTATTGAATTCAGACACAATTCTGCAGCTACCAGTTGAACTAGAACATGGCAAGGGATTTGTCTATCAGGAAGAGAATATTGTGATCGTGGAAGGACGCAAAAATCAATTCAAATTAGAATGCAATTTTAAATATGACCTATGCACTCTTCAACTATCCGGATGGTATCATGGAAAGACTGCAGGTCTTCTGGGCACAATGGACAACGAAAAAGCAACCGATCGTTTAGCTTCTGACGGACGTCTTCTTCAGGATGTCGAAGAATTCACGCGTTCTTGGTCTCTCAACCAAGAATTACCTAAGTGTACAATCCACAAAAATTTAACTGTTCCTATAATGGAAGGCGAAGACAAAGAATCAACTAAGAATATCAAGAGTAAAAATCAGATATGCGAAAATCTGTTTGTCAATAAAACTTCTGAACTCTCATCCTGCTTCAACGTAGTGGATGCTGGACCATACGCGGAAGCCTGTATGAATTCAGATACAGATGGAAATGCCTGTACACTTGCCATGGCTTATATGCAATCTTGCGCCTTCTTCGACACCTACCTTAGAATTCCAGACAGGTGTACCAAATGTACAATGACTAACGGAAGTGAGGTGCCGGAAGGCGAGTTTCGGAAACTTGACGGAGACTCGGTACCAAGATCAACCGACGTCGTATTCATCGTCGAAGCCAAGGAATGTAATCGTGACATCAAAGCGAATCGTAGCATAGAACAATTGGTGACACAATTGAACAAAGAGTTTAATGAGCAACGATTAACGGATAACCGATGGGCCCTTGTTGTCTTTGGCGGTGACGGAGTCTACGATAAACCAAGGAGCATTGTCTTAGACAGTTCACCGTTCGCCACACGCGTCGCAAGGTTCCCCGACTACTTTGAGCGGATTCCTATCGGCGACGGGTCAGATGACGTTTTCGCTGCTATCGGTTTTGCATCTCAACTTGTATTCAGAGCTGGTGTTTCCAAGACTTTCATTCTCATGCCATGCACACATTGTGACCCGAGAAACCAGACTGTTAGTATTCTTTAAGATTCATTGATGACACTGTTATAATATTGACTCTGTTGACCATTCTTTAATTTTTTTTTTTAAATACTTTACAGCTGGACTTTTCCGTACTGCATCAAGTTCTTCTGGAACACGATATTACTTTACACGTATTGATGGATGGAAATTTTCAATTTGAAAAGGAACGTCTTAACAAGATATTCTATGGACTAGATGCTACCAAATCTTACACGAAGAAGGATGCACGAGTACTGACAGGAGATACGGATCTCAGGCGACAAGTAAAACTGCCCAAAAGTGCGCTTGGGTATTGCACGCCCTTATCTCTGGAAACAAATGGTACCATATTCAGTGGGAACAAGCTGCGGTCTGATAAGATGGGCCCTCTTAAGAAATTTGCTAGTGTATTCTCAAAGAGAGTCGCGCTAAGTGCCATACCTAGTCCATGTCAACATTGCGAGTGTATCGCTAACAACAACGGCGTTACTAAAATGGAGTGTATGCCTTGTGTCTACCCTACGCCAGTTACAGTGGATTATGTAAGTTTAATATTCATTTATTAGAGATTTTATCCTACACTGTTGTTCTTATAATCTTACACTGCACCCCTCCGTAGGAATCGTTTAACGAAGATGAGGCCTTGTCAGTGCTGCAACCTATGGAGGAGGATTACGCTCAGATCGACATGGAGGATGATTGATCAAAAGACACTTAACGTGATTAAATTTCTCCTCTAGGTGTATTTACTTGAGAAAGCGTACTGTAAAAAGCGAATAAAATAGTTTTCATTTATTTCAGACCCTTGAAGTATTTATGAATCTTAATGAGATCATATAGTATGTATTATCGGAGCAGTTACGAGCTCAGAAATCTAGTATTTCTTTATCTAGAATGAAATTAGGAATTTTTTAAAGGCTTCTCACTGAAAGACTTCAAGGAAATGTAATCACAAGACCGAGGTATAATAAACTTGTATTATACAAGTTCATGTGGATGGTCATATAATCATTATATCTTACGACAGTGACGATTATATTGTATTGTTATATATATATAAAACATTTTGTTTATATATTATTATATATATGTATAACTTATTTTATTGGAGTAATATAAAGCTACCGTAAATCGGCAGATGGCAAATTATAACGTTAAAGAATTTCGTTGTACGCCAACTACGAATAATGTCAGCTCGTAATGATCTTTATTAGAGCAATTTGATATTTCCAATGTGGAAGTCGAGCGAGTTGTACATGATTCAAGTATCTGAATGATGATATAATTCCTTATGAAAGAATTCCTTTAACCAAGTTGACGAAAGACCGAATGTGTAGCCGAACGAGGGGCCTGTGGATTAGAGAATACTCTACCTTGCGGATGGCGCCTATACCACTGGGAACCGAAGCCAGAACGGATACCAGGGCCAATCAACCAAGAACGTTAGCCAAACGTATAGAAAAATGGTCACCTGGAGTCGTGCGCTTGGAGATGATTCGGTGCGTCAGCAAATGTAAACTTTAGCTTGTACGCCTCGGCAACCAGGATCCCGATTTCAGAATCGGTCCAGTTTTGAGTGGGCAGGTTTTGTAGCATTAACATTAATCCCTATATAGAGAAGCACAATAAAAGAACAAAACATGAAGACTGCAGCCGGATGTTCAGTAACTGTAACTCGTGAAATTGCACTCACTTGAAAATCGGGCTGCAATAGAAGATTACGTCGCCAACGAAGAAGAAAAGCTGCACAAACGTAAAGCTGAAAGGATGCGAAGCGATCGGATTCGGCCAGATACGTGTCCCATAAGCGGATCGTACAGTGAAGTGGAATTTCACGCGTCAGTAAATTGTTCATCCACCGAAAGGAGAATTGTAGATAATCAACACCGTGTTGATGTAAATGTTGATGAAGTGGTGCTAGAGAAAAATTAAATATTTTTAACTACATGAGAATATCTCTTTTTTAATTCTGCATAGATGATTTTAGGTACCGTCAATTCTCTGTATAAGTTCCTTCAATTGATTCACTTTGTGCTGAATACCTAATTGAGCAAAGATGTAATTATCTTGGATGCCATCGAGAAACTTAGAAAGGCACCAGAAGCTATCGGCTTCGATGATATTGCGTTGCTCTTGTGGCAACGAAGCGACCTCGTAGTTTTCCAAGTCCTGCCAAGCCGAAATTGGCACAGCCTCTTGCAGAAACACCAGAAAAAATGGTGTCACGAGATCGTTCATGCCCTTTACCATTTTAATATAAATCGAATTGAAGAATAAGCGCTGGGAAATGTAAGATTTCAACGTGTCAAATGAACATTTACTTGTTTAATAGTACCTGAACGTAACCGGATGCTGGGTGACGTATGGCCCAGATGTAAAGGATTCGTTCAAAGATGAGCTGCACCGTTGGTTGTTGAAATAAGGCAATGAGTGGAGACATTCTTGGAATATCAATATGTATCTGCCTATAAGTATCCTGAAAAGCTTCATCCCTTTCAGTGTCGTAGTACTGCTTTACCAAGTTCCAGTAGTCTAAGCGTTTACGCTCCAAAACATGCTGTCTGCGTTCTACGTTTGCTGGTAGATATTCCTAGGTGATTTTTAAATACTTTATTTCATGCACTCACTTCAAAGTTTATTAATAAGACGGTATCTTGTTGGTACCTTGCTCACTTACAGACAATAGCCTCCAGGTGACAGAGCGCAATTTAGCAGGAACTCCCGACCAAGATAAATGTCTTAATTCATCGAGATTGAGTAAGGACGTATCCAGGAGAGATTGAAATTTATCTACCTTGCTTTCACCATCTAAAACATCAATGAGAGTCACATTAATTATTGGTATTTGTTATGCTAGTTTACATTAGGTTAAAAGATTCATAATGGAAGGCAAGGCTACCATGCTCCTTGGATGGTATGAAGAATTTACTCGGCGCACAAGTCTGTCGCAGAGGTTGAGGTCTTCCTGGGAATTGAGCTAGTCTATGGTATGGTGAGATTCCGAATTTAGTTTCCGCATCTTCGGGGGGATGTTGATTGTGATTAGTTTGAGGTGCAGTACTATTCAAATTGGCATTTCGTAATTCTAATGGTTGCGCAGCTAGTCTTCGAAAAGCCTCTGCTTTTTTATCTGCTGAAATACTTTCCTGTGGTTGAATAGAATCCTTTATATTTCCTATAGGATCTGCGGCTGTGCCACCAGATCTGTGACTGTTGATGACACTAAGAGCTGCTGAGTGGCTGACCCTTTTCGATATTTTAACATCTGATACGGTACAAAATTCATCGTCACCAGAGTCCCATGCGTCATCTACACTTTCCTGGAAATCTTGAAATGAAGTTGATCCACCTCCACTGCTTCCTGCATTTCCTCCAGTCGTAGCAACACTTCCTACCAAACCAACAGCAAGACTGGAAACACTGCTAGTTTTTCCTTGACGTGAATCTTGTTTTGGACTAGGTCTGTAATAAAATGTTTTATGTGGTTGTTGGTTAGAAACTTAAAAATATAGGATTTTTGAAAATACCTTCCTGGTACAGCACGAGCATTTTTCTTCCAGAAAGATTGTTGAGTATGATGACGTTGATGATGATGACTTTGATTTTCCATGGTAAATCAAAATTTTACTAGTCAATTATTAACAAATCCTTTAATCGTTTGTGCAAAAGGCAATAAATGTCCTTCATTCCCTTTGTAGCAACTAAGAAAAATAAAAAAAAAAGGTTCACAACTTTTTTGTCTATATCCATTATGCACATATGTATAAGCATTTTACAAAGCAAAATATGTTTCATAGCACACAAGTCCTGCAATTCATTAAGACTCTCAAAGAATAAGGTAAGTTCATTTCTACAGTGTTGACAGGATAGGAAATTATATAAAGTACCAAATAATATTAAAGAATGCATACATTGAATATTAAATATGCCATGGCATATTCATATAATGCAATTCATTCGGATCCAATGCTGAAGCCATGAAATCATGAAAATTATATAGATAAAGTTACTTAGGATCCTTTGTATTGACATAAGTTAAAATTTAATTCAAGATTAAATGCCTAATTCGAACATGTAATGGGTATATGTTGAATCTAATCCTCAGTTGCTTTGTAACTGATTTCCAGACTCTTATTGGAATGAAAATAATCTTTCATTCTATGGAAATTGAAAATTTGTATACCTAATAAGTTCATGATTAAATTGATATACAATGAAGGTTATGTGCAAGTCTTAAAGCAAATACTAATATAATATAAGAAAATAAGAAATGCAGAAACCAATCATAGATAGTAAAAGCTATGATGTATGGTGTAAAATATACAAAACAATCTACTGACAAGATAAGACACAATATAAATAATAAACAAGAGATTCTATGAAAGAAATATTTACAAACACATTATGCTGCCAAAGTAACGAAAAACATGCGATGGCCTTCTGGACACTGTTAAACATTGGTAAATATCAACCAAGTAACCGATGTATCATAAACAATTCCTACAGAAATTGCTGAAAATCTTATTTCAGTCTTCGAACTGGTGGAAAACCTTACCTTGTAAGCAGGTCGTGTTGGGAAACTGTAGACAAATCGTAGGCAACCTTAGTTAAGACTGTAGTTGAATGTATTGTAGTCAATTGTAGTGCTTGCGGAACTTCTTTGAGACGGTGCTGCCACGCGTTGCAGCAAATCATGGATGACAAGTTTAATAGGAGAAAAGTTTGCTGTTTGACAGTCATAAACCCGTTTACTTCAACGCGGTTCAATACATAAACTTCGTTGATTTTCGAAATGCAAGTATCTGATTGGCAAATAGCACAGTTAAACAGAGCTTATGCATTGAACGACGATAATACGGCAGCCTTACGCCTGTTTCCTCCGATGTGTTTTAAACCTGGTACAATTTTTTAAATATAGATTTAAGATAGGGGGTAACCAGAATTTAAACTTCAATTAACGTCGGAGGAAATGGGCAGTGTACGGTTTAATTAATACCAATCTAAAGGAATTGACAATCTCAAATAATCCTTAGAAGTAGAAATGCCTCTGATTTGTC
>JARQSV010000639.1:73989-103662 GCA_030142285.1 Calameuta idolon
ACCAATCACGTATAGGAGTTGAATGGAATGGACCCATGAGGTTGCTTAACTTTATTTAAACTCTGTACGGTGAAAACTAAGCCAATATTAGCCAACACGATACCTGACAGCATCCCTCCAACGGAAGTTGTTTTTTTTACGCGGTCATATGAATGAATGTCAATATACTTATTCATTCTTTCTTCCTATTATACTTATTTAAAAATTCCATTCATAATTCGCTGCTGTTTCTTCTTAAGGGGCAATGATGTGCTGTGTTCTATCGAGTTTAACTGAATGTCTTATTTCTAAAAAGTTCGTGGTGTGCTGATCAAATCCATAATGCTTATCAGCATTAGGATGGTATTGGTCCATATTGCTGACCATCGTGAACTGTATAGCTATATCACCACTGTATATACGCGGCCAAGGATGAGCTATACATACGTATATGCATAATCAAGGAAGATACGAAACAGGAATTCTATCTTATAGATACGTTGTTAACCTGAGTAAAGAATAAAAATCTGGATGTAAGGACAACGATGACGATGATAATTTTGTCGTGATTGCGCATCAAAGACGATGAAGAGTTAGGATACCTAGCGTTATCGACGTGGAACACGACAGTCGAAATAAATCATTTCAATTTATTGCTGGTAGTATTAATTATACACATAGCTACAAACAGGTACCTGTGATCGATAATTCTAATTGTTTTTGAGGAATTAATATAGCGATTACTGTTGCCAATCGCCTCTATATATACAGCAGTGCACACCAGTGTGACAGTCGTTATCGCTAATCCATTTACAATTGTGCATTTAAAAAAATCAAAGGTTTGTTCATTCGCCCTGTCACTTATTATTTAAAATCTTTCACTACTAAATACGAAATTCCATTAAATTTATCGAAATCCGTTACTTGCGTGTCTGCGTGTGTTTTTAGTTGATCGCATTCCTCGCTTATTTTTTGTTTATTACCTTTGCCTCGATTGCTTCTTTCTCTACAATTACCAGTGCGACCTCATAACTATTCTTTACCCTGTCATCGTCATTCTCCTCATCGTCGTGATTGTAGTTCTGACAACGGTCTAGTTCTTTGGAACGTGCGACCCATAAATGTCTAATTTGACAGGCATATTCTAAGTCAAACAAGGAAGGAGAAGTGATATTCTGTATAGAACACGGGGATACTGCTGCCTTTCAGCAGGTAAATTTATTTTTAATCATTCTAAATTTTTAGATGATTAACGCTAAAAAGATATTTTGCAGTAGTGCTAAGACAATGATTTAATTAAATATGTGTTTATCAAATGACTTCTTATCCTGAAATGTATGCACATTAATTATCTATTATCATGACGTGACCTTGGATGAATGATAAAAGAATTGTATGACATGTCTTTAGGAAAGAATCAGACATTTTCAACAGATATTGCTGTACTTGTTAGTGTCAGCGTTTTATAAAATGCTTTTGTTATTAATTTTAATCAATATTATTTGAATTCGATAAGTAAACCTAATAATGAATTTTGTATATAATAGATTGCAATGATATAAATAGAAACAATTCTGGTATACACGAATTATTTTTATATACTTCTGTACCTACAGTAAGGAGATAATACTGGAATCAAGTTCGTTGAAGACTTTAGATCCTCATCACTAATTATGTCAGACACTGAAGATGATGTAAGTCATTTTTGGAATCCTAATACTAGATTGTAGATTTAGTGACAGATTTCATGACTGTTTATATTTTAGTTTCAAGATGCACAAGAGTTGCCATCCTTGTAAGTTTATTGCATTGATAACGTCATTAAGATGCATCTAATAATAAAATTATATAATTCATATTTTCTTGTAGACCAAATACCATGGATTTGGATACAGCAATGATAGAAGCTACACAGGCAATGCACTATTTTTTCAACAATGATTTCATCAGGGCAAAGAAAGTTTTGGAGCCATGGTCAGATAGTAGCTTGTATCATTCATTGGGAAACAGTGTATTTCTATTTCTGGAAGCAATTTTGACATTTGAACATGTAAGAATTTCAAAATAATTACATCATTGTCAAATTTCCATGGACAGTCTTTCTGAATTCTATTTTGATGTATACTATATAGAAGCAGATTGAAAAAGCTTCAGAGGCTCTAAAACAGTCTATGGCTGTATGTGCCAAGCATCGTAAACACACAACAATTACTCAAAACTTGGGTAAAATCGTCAAAAAAACAAACTATGACAGTTATACAATTGGTAATGTATATATTTGTGCATATATATATACATAATCTACAAAACAGATACACACCATCATGAAGATGTACAACGTATGTACGTCATGTACAATCAGAAGTTCTTTGTAGTTTACAATTAGCAGGCACTATAAGTCATGATGGTTTGTACTTATTTTATAGACCTAAGAAATATTATTAAATAAGAAAATATGTATGGATACAATGAAGCTTCTACCTAACAAAGGGAAATATTTATAGTTATTGACATCTTTTTCATGCATGGAAAAAGTGTAAATGAGAATAATAAGAAGTGTGAAAGGTAGATGGATAGATAGATAAACAGATAGATAGAGAGAGAGAGAGAGAGAGTGAGTGTATATGTGTGTGAAGGCGGGGATGTTAGGTCGCATGTTAAAAACTATAGAAACCTAAAATTGCAGAGGAGGTGCATGCAGAGCTGTGCTATGCCGAATCGCTTCTACTGAAAGCGATGCTTACATTCGTGGAGGATGAGACTTTAGTCAGCTTTGTCAAAGCTGGATTGAAAATTCGTACCTGCTTTCTTTCATACAAGTAAATAATTCTGGCTTCTCTGCTGGAGGACATAACGCATTTCATATGAAGTGTTTCCTGTGTGACGTATTCCCTAAATTTTTAACAGGGAATGCCTGACAATATTGAAGACAAGGAAGTGGGAACATGAGAAAAACAAAGTACATTTTGAGAGTGGTGTTCGCATGGGTATTGGCGCATTTAATCTGGTATGAAGTATTATCTTAAAATTAATTTCCTAAAGAGTATCTTTCACTGAGTAACATAAATGTGTTTAAATGATTCTTAGATGATCTCATTATTACCAGGACGTGTGATCAAGCTACTGGAGTTTATAGGATTTTCTGGGGATAAGGTACCTTATTTATTGTTTAGTACTATGGACTTGGATGAAAAGCTCAAAAAATGTGAATGATAATCGATGATCCATATTATTGAATTTATAGGAGTATGGCCTATCAGAACTTCAAGCTGGTTACAAAGAGAGGAGTGGACTTCGACACGTACTATGTGCAATGACTCTATTGGCCTATCACCTTATAGTGTTGTTCGTATTAAGTGATGCCGAAGGAGATTATGAATGGTGCGAAAAAGCTCTGGATGAAGAATTAAGCATATATCCAAATGGTGTTTGGTTCTTGTTCTTCAAGGGAAGGCTTGAATTTACGAAAGGCAATGTAGAGAGTTGCATCGAGTGGTACACGAAGTCTTGGAAGAGTCAGAAATTATGGCCACAGTTCCATCACCTCTGTTTCTGGGAGTTGATGTGGGCTCATTGTTTACAGCAACAGTGGGATCGAGCCTTGCCCTTCGCCAGTATGCTGGTCGAAGAAGCTAAATGGTCGCGTACGACTTATCTTTATCAAAAAGCCGCTATTATTATAATGATGAAGCCTTCGGTTAATAGTGACGAGACGCAAACTATTGAAACCTTGTTAACACAGGCACCGACATTCAAGCAACGCATAGCAGGAAAATCTTTGCCTATGGAAAAATTTGTCATAAAGAAATCCGAACGTTACTTTGCACAGAAAAAGAATCTAGTCCTTCCTGTATTCGAGCTTCTGTATGTGTGGAATTTATTTAAGATTTTTGTCAAACGGCAAGATTTAGCATTGAATTTCTTTAAAATAATTGAGGAAGAAGAGAATCGTCTAAACGCTGGGATGTAAGTTAATTTTAGTTTTACTAATATAAATGGTTTCAATTTTGTCAAACTACATTACGACATTGAGTATGTTGCTACTCTTGCAGGAAGGATGAATATCATGCAGACAACCAGGCACTTTTATTGCTCCTGAAAGGAGCCTGCCTCAGACAAATACGGCAACCTCTACAATCTGAGGATTGTTTAAAACGTGTTCTTGCTCTAGAAAAGCAGATCAAAGATGACACGTACTTACTTCCATATGCAACAGTCGAGTTGGCTCGGCTAGCCAGAGATCAAGGCCACAATCAAGTAGCAATTGCACTTTTGGAGGATGCTAAGTTAGTTAAATTTTGTTTGTTACTTCCATGTAATTCTTTGTCTCGATACAGGTAAACGTTCTACAGAAAAATTGTCTCTTATTTTACAGAAAGAATTATACCGGTTACTCGTTGGAATCAAGGTTGCATTTCAGGATCCATTCAGACCTTTTAGATTTAACTAGTAAAAAATCTGAGAATCATCAAACTACTGATCATACCAAAAATGCACCAGGTTCAAGTAGTGTTGGAACTTAATTCAATGACATAACAATATTTCTAGCAAAAAGGCCTGAACTTTTGCCTAATTTATTTAACAAATTTTAACGGTGTCGTGTTTTAATCTCTATGCGTTCACGGTTTATGTTAATCACTGTGAATATACAGAAACCATATTTGGGAAAGGTTTTAGAATCTATGTCACCTCAATAATTTTATACATGCAGGGTACGGGCACGGTGAATCTAGCATTTCTAGGATTTCAAGATGCAGACGCATAAATGACTAGTAAATGATTACTATAAATTATTAACGGATTATATGCATTACATGTTTATATGTAAATACGTCAAAGGAATTATTGAGAAAATACCTTTGAGCACGTGAAGATAAATAAAAAATAAAATGATGTACGTATAATTACGTATATACTTGTATCTCTCTGTCTCTTTCTGTACAGATACGCGCGCGCGTATATCCACAGTGTGCAAAATTATGGGGAATGACCAAAAAAAAAGTCATTATGAAAATAATCATTTCGAGGATGTGCAACAAAATGCCAAAACCGATTGATCAATTGAAAAAATATAAATGAAACAAAATACGCATGTCGATGATCAATGATCTTCGAGCAGTCCTTAAGAATGAAATTGTCAAGTCCCATTTCATTTTTTTCATAGCTCGTCAATGCCCATTTCTTGTATTAATTTCCATTTGACCCGTTTCGCCACACAAACATGATTTTTCCGTTAAATTTATAACGCGCCGTATTGTTACGTCATTATTTAATGTATAACCAATATATAAAAAGTTAAAAAAGGAAATCTCCAGCAGGCCACAGATTTATTTATATAAAAATTGTTTTAAAGTATGCTCGTACATGATTGGCATTGAAATGTAAGTTTCTATTTTATCATATATTTAACTGACTGTATAAAAACAGTTATAGCTTGATATAAATCTCATTACATCTGTGGACTGACTGTATAGTCAATGTGTGATGTTTGGAACTTTGAATATTCTATGTAAGCGCAAAGAATCTTTAATTTTTTTTTAAGTTCCAGAAATAAAGAAAAAATGATTTTCACTTATTGAATCAGGGAAGGGTATGAATAAATATATTGTATAATGTACTAATCAATTCCTTTTGTTTAGGAACATCATAATGATGGGATTAATATTATATATGTTCTTTGAAAATCATTACAAAACAATTTATTATGACTTTTTATTTAAACAAAAGAATAAAAATTTTTCTCCCCAAATTAGCTCTTAGACATGCACTTGGAATGAAGTATTGATCCCTGATAAGAGATTCCAGTGAGTGACATAGGTGGAATCTATAACTCGAAAGAATATGACCTTGATTAATCCCTATCTCGTAGAATTTTCCATACGGGGACTACATTTCTGACCTATCTTTTATTATTTTTTAGCATGTTGTTAAAGACGGTATCGATACGTTATCAATTTTGCTGTAAGGCGAGATGCTGTAATAAGTACGATTCAGGTGGAAGTATCGTGGTCAAGATAAAGAAATTTAAAAAAGTAGGAAGTTGACACGGCACATTAGCCAGTCTTAAACCACTCTGCCTGTCGCACTGTAATTCTCCTTTGATACAAATTTTATGATTTCCTTTTCAGCTATGATTATTTTGTACGTGACTAAATGTCGTTTTCCATGAGGCAACATATAACCTATATGACGATGTTTCATTCCAAATTTTTATCACGATATCATTTTGCGAATTATAAAATACTTATATGTTATTCTTAATTATCTAATCAGAGCGACGAAATTAAAAGTATGATAATTCGTGCGTTGATTTTACGAAGTTTTATAGTTCATCGCTACCACCTTTAGTGGGTTTTCCTTTACGGTCAAAGCCTTTAAGCTGTTCAGTCGAGTGCTTAGCAATGTATTTGATGAAATCTTCCAGCTCTCGACCACCTTCGTACTTGACAGGACTGTCCTTGGCGTTCTTAGGTGCCCAGTATAGAGTCGGGAACCCTTGGACTTCATACGGTGCTGGGACGTCGTTATTCGAAGCGTCGAATTTCACGATTTCGACGTCTTCGTTAGCGAGCTTGTCTCCCAACTCGTCGTAGATTGGTGCCAATTTCTTGCAGTGACCACACCACGGCGCATAGAATTCTATAAGCGTATCCTTGCCATTATTTGTAACAACTTCATCAAAGTTTTTCGCCACAGCGATCTTGACATTTCCACTGTTATCCTCAGGAATAGGTTCGGATTTGAGATAAGGTTCTAGAGCACCGGATTCGAGATCTTTCAAGAATGCTTCAAAACTTTCCATTGAGAATTCATCCTTCATGATGAACTTTTGATTTTTGGCATCCTTTGCTAATACGATGGGCTTGTCACCCTTTGCGTAATCAATGCCGAACTCATTCAATTCGTGCTGGAAGTCATCCTTGGAAGAAATTGCAAAGTTAAGTTTTGGGAAATCCTTGGCGACCTTCATGATTCTATTACGCCAGTAGTTTGTGCCTTTAGGATTCTTCACGTAATCGACATTGTAATAGGCGACGACCAACGGATTCTTGAAGTCAGCTGAGTTGTCCCTAGTGCGAACCCCCACGATACCGAAGCTGCAAAATATTTTTTTAAAATAACATCTGGTAGTTTCCTCGAGGATATCATTTAGTTTTAATAAACGGAGCATGAATAACACTCACTAATTGTTAAGAATGAAGTCGTGAACTTCGCTGATGGAATCTCCACCCTTGTGAACAACACTGCTAGGTTCGAATTTGTTTTGCAAGACTTTTGGACGATAAAGAACAATATTGTTTCTGAAAAGATGAAAAACGAGAATGATATTTAACAAAAAAGATCAAAATATTACTTATTTTAATAAATATACTAACTTATATCCCTCTTTTTCTAGCAAGGCCTTGGCAGAGGTGTGTGCAAATCGAACTTTCTCTCTCAATTTTTTTGAAACAGCATGGAAGGCGGCTGCAAGAGGTGAGTCATCTTTTTCAAAATAACCAATAACGCCTACCTCATCAGAATCCAAAAATGCCTTCTGACAATCCTCTCCAGTTAATTCTTTAGAAGCAGGACCTACTTGTGCCTAATAATGGAAAATGTAACAGTGTGTAATATTTGCACACACTAAAAAGACATCTTTAAAGAATATGGACCATGTAAAAGTTATACCTTCATGTATTTGGCAATACCAGCAGCTTCTCTGGGTCCATTGTAATCATTAACAAGCTCGCTCTTTGCAAAAATTTTCAGAGTAGGATATCCACTGACAGAATATTTATTGCATGTAGATTTTCCAGCTTCAGTACAATCTACTTTTGCCAGAGTAATAGGAGGGTCATTTCCTCTCAGTAACTCAGCTGCTTTTGCGTACTCTGGTTTAAGACGTTTACAGTGCCCACACCTGAAATAATAATGTTAAGCTTAAGTTCCATGTAATAGTGCAATTATTATTGCAGGTGTCCCATCTTGTATTGGAAAAAAAATACATTTTTTTTTTTTCAGATAAAAAAATGTCACAATACTGCAGAATGTACCATGGATACATACAAACATTATTTATTACTTTCCAAGGATATCTAATCAGCATTTTTATACCATACATAAAATTCATATCTACTGACTGTCAAAGAATTATATAAGGCATTTTTCCATTTAAAGAGAAATTGAGATCTCTAATAAAAATTAATAGAAAAATCAAGAAATCTCATTTCTTAGAATACGATTTTTTGGTTTACGAAATGCTCCTAACGGATACGAACGCAGATTACAGTTTGCATCAGTATAACAGTAAGGAAGGGAAATTAATAGAGTTATTAAATCATGCAATGTATTGAATATCCAAATTATTCGTTCCAGGTTCTACCATCCGTTCATTATAAGTCAAAGTCATCGAAAGAAATTATATCTCACCATGGTGCGTAAAACATGACCAGGGTATTCTCGTGACGTTCCAGTTCGGGAACAAAGTCATCGTCGGTCCATTCGAAAACATCCTCTTCAGCAGCTCGAACCCCAAGAGCCAAAATTAATAAGAAGAAATACTTGAGCATCATTATGCTAATTCGACTGAACTTGACCGATCTACCGAATGGAAGAAGCCCGAATAAATGTGAAGAGTAACTCAGCGGCTACCGGAGATTACCGGTCGTAGACGTGGAGTTCAGCCAAGTTGACCGAACGTGTCGTTCAGCGCCGTACACGAATCCGCGGTCAGTGCTGTCGCCAGCTCATTGGTAGGTCAACAGACGACTTTTGCACATGCGCCGTCATCTGGGACACTTCCCTAATGTCGCGTTCATAGTACTTAGTCCTTGCACTTCCGTGCAGGACTATTTATTTTTCAATATATCAGCAGATTATTCAAGCCCAAACGCGCCTCCTCAATATGGGTTTACCATAGAATTCAAATAGGTGCGCTAACTTTAGATGAAGCGTTTCAACTGAATAACCCTGTATGTATGTATGTACAGAGGTAATTACTTAATGGCCTGAAGATAAACATGGTATATATATATATCTATAAACAAGTATCTTATGGGGAACGTCTTCTTATCTTTTGATACTTGTTACATCATTGGTAGCAAATATTTACCCACTGTTCTATCTTTATACTTGCTGTGGCAACGTCCGAGGTTAATCTGCTGGAAAAGTATTTGATTTCATTCGTATTCCTCAAGGTGGCTTCCATAAATCAAATTTTCTGAGCGGTCTTTAAACTTAGTTCTTTAGGATCAATGATTATTAGCGGCCGTTATTTGGTAGGGATGAATTTGACCAATCATAGCGTACTTTTCTATCCACTTGTTGAATTTCTTCCCCTTCCTTAATGTGTTTAGATAAATTTGAATGCCAAGAAGAGTATTCGGGCTTGTATGTCATGGGAAGAAATTGCAAAGCGCGATCGAAAGCAAAATAAAAAGAAGTGAGAGCATAGAATTTGAGAAATATAACGTACGGATGTTAATTCCTTTGATTGCTGTATTTTTAAATCTTTTTTATAAAATTTGATAGGATGACGAACACTGGAAATATAATGACTAATGGAGAGAATGGTGAGTACAGATATAATGTAAAATGCATAATGATGAATATTTGTTCTGTCATTGCTTCTTTTTATGACAATAGAAATTTTGTATAAGTTTGAGGCTCGTGGTGATATTACATAAATATTTATGTTTTGTATTTAAGAAAAAGACGCTCGAAAATCGGCAGAGGAAATGGATGAGCAGCGTCACAAGACGCTTGCTTACGAATATTTATGTCATCTTGAGGAAGCCAAGAAGTATATAAAATGAATAACATGCAGCATCAGTATGCTTTCCAGGATTGCTAAGTTTGCATGTTATAGGTGGCTAGAAGCATGTCTTATGGAGAAACTTCCTCCTACAACTGAACTGGAGGAGAACTTACGGAATGGAGTGTATTTGGCAAAGCTTGCCCATTTTATGATTCCTGAAGAGCTGCCGTTGACTAAGATTTATGATAAAGACCAAAAACGATATGCTATTGCTGGCTTGCAGTTTCGTCACACTGATAACATAAACCATTTTTTAAGATGTTTAAAAACTATGCAGTTACCTCTTGTATGTATTATTATTTTCAAAATTGAATTTTTATTATCTTCAATATCTTCTCGTTGTAGACATTTCAGCCAGAGACAACAGATATTTATGACAAAAAGAATATGCCACGAGTAATATATTGTATTCATGCCCTGAGTACACATTTGTTCAAACTCGGAAGGGCTCCACAGATTCAAGATCTCTATGGCAAAGTCAATTTTACAGGTTTGTATCAACTGGATCGATATAACTATAAAAATATCTTTCTTTTGTAAAATATGATATGACTATACATTCAATGGTAACATTTTTGCAGATGAAGAAATTAATGCTGTTAGTAAAGAATTAAAAAAGTATGGTATAAAGATGCCAGCATTTCAAAAAATTGGTGGTCTGTTGACCAACAATATGGCAGGTGATACAGCAGCCTTGCATGCCGCAGTTATTGCCATTAACAAATGTATATCGGATATGGTAAATTATATTCTATCATCTTTTAATATACCATTATGCTCTATAATCATTTTACAATAGAATATTATAATTCAAGGATCAAGAGGCGCTTTTGGGGACATTAAAGAACTCTGCAGCTCAAGTTAACGATGTTAATCCCAGCTATGTAATTGATTATTATCAAACATTGTTAAATGCAAAGGATACTAAAATGCAAGGTGCACTCAATAGGGTGAGCCAAATATTAAAAATAATCAGAATCGTTTAATTTTAACGTAAAAATAATATTCATTTTCACACAGTCACTGAACGACAGCTATGTACCAGATGCATATGATGAACTTTTGACACAAGCAGAAATTCAGGGCCACATAAATAACGTAAATGGTAATTGCTTAATACTTTATGACACAATTATATCTAAAAAACAAATATAATCCATTATTTTATCTCACAGTTCAGCGGGCATGGGAGAACATTATTAGATCTATTGAACTTGATTCTGAAAGCTTAATTATGTCATTGAAAGTGTCCGCACTAAAATTAAAGGTTTGTTAAATAACACAAGTAGTATAACATATCAGTTTATACATTGTCTAATATAAAAAATCATACAATATTCAGAACGTGAGGCAGGATAACGCAGAATTATACAAAGCGGAGCTCATGCAAATGGATAATCATTTCGACATGGAAGACGAGTCCACCACGAATAGTCAACATAGGAGAAACTTATTGCAAAAAGCGATTGATATTGCAAATGGCATTGCAGATATATCCAATAGACGTCTGTCTTATTCAATACATAATTTATAATATATTATACACTTGAATAAACTCATCCGTACTAATCATTTCTCAATGCAGGTCAAGAAGCAGTTCAGCTTGTTAATTTGAAATTGCAAGATGACAGCATACAAGAATTTCATAAAGCGTTGAAAAATCCAAATTTGGGCCTGGGCGATTATGTTGACGAATTCGCGATTCCACTGTACTTTGAGGAAATGAAAGTTGACCGCGCGGAATCTAAGGTATCAAAACAAACAAGGAATATTAGTTATCACATGATACAGAATCTAATATTGCATTATTTTTCAATAGAACGACTTATCTTATAGCGACATAATAGTTAGCATACGGGTTTTATCTTCAATCGCAGCTATTAGCAAAACTGTGGACACTGGAAATCCCATTCTTGTTTATCAATCATTGATCAATCCTGAAGCTCATATCACGGTATCGATTTTGACATATAATCTTATCACTATTGATATTATTATAATATATATTATATACACCGTAACATTTCAGAATCTCGACGAGGAAAATAAAGTCAAATATTGCAGAGCTTTAGCAGCATGTCGCCTCAAAAAACAAACCAATGCAGAAGAATGTCCCTTACTGACGTATATCGATATTCAGGAATGCATAGATCACATTAACCAGCAATGTCATAATGACGGCGAAAGTAATGATCAAATCATTTTCGTATATTCATTTGCAAAACCATTATACAGGATCTTCTGTCTAAGAAGTCGAATAGAATTGCTGCTTCTTCCGAATAATGAAGAAGCATGGGTCTCGCTTGCCTCGAGCGATGCCACAAA
Organism: Calameuta idolon; assembly: GCA_030142285.1. Taxonomy (NCBI): domain Eukaryota; kingdom Metazoa; phylum Arthropoda; class Insecta; order Hymenoptera; family Cephidae; genus Calameuta; species Calameuta idolon. The sequence goes on from JARQSV010000639.1 coordinate 86,093, forward strand.
ATCCTATTCGACTCGTTAAACGGAACACCCCGTATATTAACATTTTTTATCTATAATCTTTTATATTCATAATTAATACCGTATTAACTTTATTATAGCGATACAAGTGTTGCGGCAACTAAATCGTGCTGTAGTAGAAAACAATCAATTAGGCTTAGTAGAAGCGTTGAAGAACGTTTCCCTTAAATTGGAAAAGCCTACTACACCGGAAGATGCTTCCTTGTATTTGAAACTTTTTAAAAAGTGTCTTGCAGAGAATCATATTGATGGATCAGAGTTATGGTTGGAAGATGTTGAAAACGTGGCACAAATAGTCATGAGAGAAGTCGAGGAAGTGGAAACAGGTGGGTAATTTCGTGTTACATACAAAAAGTATCATTTCTGTTGCTCTAGTAATATTTATAAAATTTGTCTAGCATCCTTTTTACATAGTCAATTGAATGTGGCGATAAAAAAAAAAGATACATTATTTTCTGCCGATTGTCTGCGAGCATTGGGATATAAAATATCTAATGCACATAGAGGAAGTTGCATCGACGCTTTGATGAAATTACAACGTCGTAAGGTAATTCACATTTTTTTTACAATAACACTGCGGTTTCAGTATTGGATATTTATAAGATTGTTGTAATAAAAAATTTCAGAGTACAGATCATCAGTGTCCATACTTTCGCTACGTGACTTCCGGTGGTAACGAATCATTCATTGACTTAGAAAAACTCAACTATACTTGGGATCATCCGAACAAACTTACGGAATCCTATTTCATAAGCAAAGAAGATATTGAAGTATGCTGGAATCTTTAGTCTAATTGAAAATATCCGTTCTGTCATTAAATACTTGTAATGTTTTTTTTGTAGCATGTGATAAAACGTATAACTGCGGAGGAAGTTAATGCACGTTCTCAAAAAATTGATGAAAGTAAAATCATTAAGTTGCAAGCTTTGATTCGAGGATACTTGCTGCGTAAAAAGATTTCCGATAAATTTTCGTACTATCATGAGAATGTTGACAAAATTATACAAATCCAAGCATGGTGGAGAGGCAGAGTTCAATGTAATCACTATAAAAAGTTTCTGGATGAACACAGAAAGCAAAATGAACGTTTTAATAAAAATTATGGAGCTATTGGGACGCAATACGAAGATATTCTCGATCGTTACAAGGGACAAGTATGTTTATGAAACACAAAGTATTATATATTATCTTCACAAAATTTTTATATGATGTATAAATGATTTAGGAAAAGAAAATTATAAAGATACAAGCACTATGGCGTGGACGTGCAGCCAGAAGACGTTTCCATTCGCTCTTACGATTAGAAAAACCACCTTTTCCTGTGATTAGACATTTTTCAGCGATTCTAAGCCTCAATGCCGATGACTATGATAAGGATTTACAGTTACAGGTATTTTTAAAATATTTGAGTCTGCTATAGTTTGATATGCCTCTTTCAATTTTGACTTTTTTTTTATCATTTCATAGCATCTTAGAAGCGAAGTGGTCCAGACCATAAGACATAATACGAATCTATCTCAGCTGTTAGACAGTATGGATATCAAGATTGGTCTTCTTATACAAAATAGAATAACTTTGCAGGTAGAGTATCTTTTAGGATGTTTCTTAGGATATTTTATATCTGGAATGTAAATTTGGACTTTATAATATTTTTGTCGTAGGACATAGTAGCGCATGGTAGAAACTTAGAGTCTTTAGCCGAAGACAAGAGTGCTAAAGGTCTGAAATCATTAACTAAGGAAGGACATAAAATGTTGCAAGGTTATCAGCATCTATTCTATGCGCTACAAACTAATCCAACATATTTATCAAAGCTCTTGTTTCTTCTGCCCGAAAGTAAGACGAATAAGTTTCTTCAAAATGTGATCCTAACATTATTCAATTTTGGATCAAATATAAGGGAAGAATATCTGTTGCTAAAACTCTTCAGAAGTGCACTTCAAGAAGAGATTAGGTACACGTTTGAAATACTTCCTAGAAACATAATGAAATGACACAAGTGCCTAAATGACTATTTCGTAGATGCAAGTTTCAAAAACCATCAGAAGTGGTAACAGGAAATCCTGTTGTTTTAAAAATGGTAGTGAATTACGCAAGACAAGTCAATGGACAAAGAGCACTGCGACAGATAGTTGGACCAATAATAGAAAAGATACTCGCAGACAAAACTATCAACATAGAAACTGATCCGGTGAACATTTATAAATGTTGGAGAAACCAATTAGAAATGGAGACTGGAGAAATCCTGTAAGTTATATTATCATACAAAATAATTTTTCGACTGAATTTATTCATAGTGTAACTAACGTTTATTTCATTCTAAAAAATAGGGATCTTCCATATTCAGTAAATCCACAGCAAGCACTGAACTACGAACAAGTACGTAAAAGACTAAACAATGGTATACAATTGCTTAAAACAACGGTGGTCGAATTTTTGTCAAGAATAACTGAATCAAGAGACTTAATACCGTACGGCATGTTATACATGGCTAAAGTATTAAATTGTACATTAGCGGAAAAGTTTCCAAACGCGCCAGAAAAGGATATATTGAAAGTCGTCGGAGATCAAATTTACTATCATTTTATTAATCCAGCCATTGTGGCGCCAGACGCTTTTGATATAATCAAATTACCAATTGACCGATCGCTGTCTAATGACCAAAGACGAAATTTAGCCAGCATCGCCAAAATATTACAATTCGCAACATCCAAAAAAGGAGTACGTACAATATCATGTACCATGATTTTCATGAAAGATGAGATTGCATGGTCTTAAAAATTATATTTCCAGTTCGGTGAAGAAGCAATGCATCTCGTTTGCTTGAATCCATTCATAATCGAGTGTCATGAAAAGTTTAAAAAGTTCTTCCGTTACTGTTGCCAAGTCGAAGAACTCGATGATCATTTCCGCATACACGAATACACAGAAGCTACGTTAATTCATAAGCCAGAGATATACATCTCATTGCAGGTAAATAGTCATCAGTTTTTAATTATCTTTTCAACATTTTAATTCATTACAATTACAGTTAATCTCTTTTGCAGGAAATCTGTGACACGCATAGTCTTGTACTCGAGTATCAATATCAAATAGCGCCTGATCCTTTGGATACTTTGCACGAACTGTTAGATGATTTAGGAACAACACCGAGTGTTGCTTCTTTATTGGGCATCAGTAAGTAACAACATTCTTATTAATCATTGTTCCGTATCTCATACTTTAAGAATAATATATAATTTTACGATGTCATTAAAAAACAGCCATAGTATTTAATTGAATTTCAGCGGATCCAATATGCGAATCGAATAAGGCTCGAATGGGAAAAACTGAAGTTTGCCTTGTGCTGATGAATAAATTCGAAGTGCCTGAGAACGATGACACAAATTTGAAAAAACTTTTTATAAAAACAAAAGAGCTATTGGTCTCGATATTACAACTGCTCAAAGGTGAGACATTGGTTGATGCTCTAGAGTCATCATGCTCACCGATCCAAGAAAGACTCTACAATAACAAACATTCATCGGAGACAGGAAGTTTCAATGTAATACAAAAAAGGTAATTTTTACATTTATATTGTTCCGATGATTAAAATTTAATTGTATGTTCCCTTATATCAGTCCATCATTTAATGACTGCAAGCTTCAGCTTCGAGCTTATCTGAATAAGCTTGAACTCGGTGGATTAGTCACACAAGCAGACGGGTATCAAAGTATAGTGACTGCAATAGCACGAGATCTTTGTAACAAAGGAAAATATCGATTGTTCCGCACAAAGGAACTTCAAACACTAAGTGCTATGAAACAAATGCTTGAAGAAAAGTCGAAGTACTACCAGGAGCAAGTTCAGTATTACAGTGAATACATACAAAGATGCCTTGAAAATCTGCACACAGGAAAGGGGTAAGAAAAGTGTAACGTTAAATTTATGGAAGTCTTTTTTCTTTTTTGGAAACAGGAAATATAAATATGTTTGTTACAGATCCCTTCATGCCGTGAAGACGATGCAAAAGAGTCATCATGGAAAGTTGAAATCCAAAATGACTTTAAAATATTCGGCTGCTAAGTTGCAAGAGAAGGGCGTGCTGCTAGAAATTGATGGACTTCCACATTCTCAATTTAAAAATGTCATTTTCGAAATAAGTCCCACGGAACACAGTGGTATATTCACTGTACGCGGAAAGTTCATGGGCGTAGAAATGGAAAAGCTCGATGTGGACATACAAAGATTGTTAGAGCTGCAATTCGAAGGTGCACCGATAATGGATATGTTTGGGAAAGCGAAGATCAACGTCAATTTATTATTATACTTGCTGAATCGAAAGTTTTATGGTAAAACGTGAGACTGTGAATTTAAAGAATTTGAACATTTCAGAAGATCGTTAGAGTGATTTATAACGAGAGAGACTTAAGGATAATTTAATTCTGTAAATATCTATATTTACAAGAATTATAACATATAGAAATACAATAGTTCTTAATGGGTACATCCATATTTCAAGTCATCAGTATGTTTACTTGAGCGACAGTGCAACGTAGAACACTATTAAATAAAATGTACATGACTTCGTTTCACAATAAAAATTGGAAAAATTTATAAAATCATATTTTAATAATGTTTTGGCCAATAATAACATTGCATTAGAGATAAAAGGACAGTTCATTGTATCGTAGGATTTATGTGCTCGTTAATTATGTTAGAAAACGGTGGTGGAGTTTAACCTAATAGAAATTTCATTATGAAAATCGAGGGCTCGTCGAGATCTTAGCTGATAGACTTGGGTTGACTCGGTGGGAACTCAAACAGGCCCTGGACTTAACAAAGAAAATTTCTACTAGGGAACGATCATGCTTGTACTTGAATAAACATTTATAAAGTATTTTTAATTCTCTTTTATGTCGATATCACTATTGCTGTACAATTTCACAAGTTTACATTGCATGCCAGACAAAATTCTTATCAAAATTCTATATCGTTAATCGTCGTAGAGCGTTATGAAAGTTTTGTCATACTTTTATTATGAAATTCAGTAACACTTCGGCACTTTGCACAATTTTCAAGTAAAGCAATTACATTAGGGTTGGCATTGCAAAATAACATTTTTTTTTTTTAATAAGCAATAGCAATATCAGCATATCTCTTTACTTTGATTTACTTACTTTCATGTTGCACCATCAAAGTAAGATAAGGCATGTTCTCATAGCTTTTTGAACTATAATGGCAGCGCTACGCTGCCTGATCGCTTATTTGCTATAATAGTTATAATGTATATCATTCTTGTCATTTAAATGCCGCACAGCTTAATATTTTTGTAATATTTATAAAATCTAACAATAAATTCGCCCAAACAAAAACCTGAATTCTTTTTTCGGTCGTGCAGTTTATATATCTAAGAACTTATTCTACGTGCTTCTCGAGGCCTGCTTTGTGGACGGTAATTAACTTGCACAACAGTTAGATAATTTATTATTCGTGAACCGTTGTAAAGTCATTAATGAATTTAATACGACTCACATAGTCTCTAGAGAAAAGTCAATATTATAAAACTTGGAAATAATTGGACAAGAGTCCTAAATAAATTCACAGAATGATATTACTCTATGAATGTATAATTATGAAACTTGTCATTTCTATTAAAAACAGAGTGTGTGCTCAATTAAACATTGTGAAGACGCATTATGATATTGTGTGCAAGTTGTATTACGTAATTCGGAACCGCCACGAATCAGGCCAGAAAGTCTATGACATTATTGTAATAACTAGATGATATACATAATCATTACAATGGAATTTATAATAAATAGCACAATAATATTAATTTCTTTTATTAATTGTTGGTTCTTCGCTAAGTATGTGCACACTGGGGGACATAACGACGATTGGTTGAAGTTTAGTAAGCGTTATCGTTTGTTAAGTATATTGGAAAAGCATCTAATCGCTGATCGTAGTTCTGAAATCTGAGGCAATATCTCTTCCAGCACGTTGCGCAATTTAGCTAAATCAGGCATTTTATCGCACGACTCGATGTTCAATAGTTCGGTAAAGTATTTTTCCCACGTAGCTTTCTTCATATATCTGTATTGAAGAAAAATAGATACTGAATTACTGATTGGGATCGAAAGGACAGAAGCCACTGAACAAAAATTGAGAGAGCCCCAACGCGTAATCGGCTTGGTGAGCTGTCGATGGGAAAATATTTTCTTTTTCTTAATTTCAAATAACTTACCTGGGCAGTTTTGTGTTGATAAACCAGCGACCACCAGTGTTGGATACTCGCATGTAATTACCAAAGAGAAGGCAATGGCTTGACGCAGCAAGACAATATAAGTCTGTTTGATAAGTCCAAGGCCTTCCAGTTTGCATTTCTATGCAAGTGAAGTCCTCTGTTTTAATGACTTGAGTAAATTTGGTATCTTCAGGTAATAGACCCATATCTATACTGCATCCGAAGTCTATCAGTTGTATCGTTGGTCTGACATCCTCTGTTGGTCTGTTATTATTGTACAATAACGTAACGTTAATATTAATTCTTTGAAACAGGTCAAAAACGGCTAAGCAAAAATTAATGATACTTACAAATGCATCAATAGAAAATTATCAGGTTTAATATCACCGTGTATAATTTGGCATTTATGTAGATACTCTACTATCTGTAGCATTTCAATGGTGAAAAATATAGCAAGAGCTTCGCACAAAGCTCTACCCGTGACAATTTTAACTTGATTCGTTACAGCTAGAAGCGTTCCGTATTTTGAGAATTCAGAAACCAAAACGCTTGTATTGTTCGCTACATATGCCTGCGTTATGTCCATGAAGCCACGTAGCTGTGAATAAAATATTTTTATCAATGATCCAGCAATACAGGACGTCACTGAGTATGTAATAATGGAAGAAATTATATTTTACCATATGGGGATTGGTAAGTCGACTCTTTACTTCTTTTGCTATGTAATATTCCCAAACCCATGCCGGTTTCTGAGTCTTTAATGCAACCGTTTGACCGGTTTTCAAACTCACTGCTTTAAATACAGTTCCATATGTTCCTTTTCCAAGGCACTTTTCTATCTCATATGCTTCCGTACCTGAAGGACGGCGAATATTAAAGGTCTACCAGATACAGAGATAAATGATGAAACTCACCAAGCGTAACGGTAGTAGAAGGCACAAATTTCATCAGATTGGTATCTAATCTCACGTATCCTTCTGCATGATACGGCTGTGGAAATTTGATCTTCTTTAAAAGTCCAGCGATCAAGCTTTTATCAAATGGATTGATATCGCCACTTGGTAATTCGAAATTTTCATCCTCCACTTGTTCCATTGGTTCATGCTCTTCGCAATCCATTGAGAAATCTTTGGCTTCCGTCAATTTCTCATTGCTTATTTTAAAGGTAATGGATTTTCTAAGATCACAATTATTCTTTATTTCTGATGTTATCTGATCGACGTTTCGCTGGACCGTACGTGGACTCTGGGCATGAACAGCTTGAATTTGAGCTCGCATTTTTTGTTCGTACGACTGATTCGCTGCCAGCAGAGATTCAGTTGACTCCATCCCTAAATCATAGTAATGCATATATGTATACCTACTATTGAGAAAAAAATTACTTTCTACGATGATACGATAATTGATAATCTTACCTTCACTGGTAGATTGACCATTGATGCGCATCATGTCTTCTCGAGTCAATGTGAAACCTAAACCTGCAGTTCGTGTATGAACAGTACTTCCGGAACTACTAGAAATGTATTCTGTCGTAGATTCCATTATAACACTCAGTTTATCATCCGTCTCGCTGGTACGTACTTCTGATATTCTGAATAAAAGACAAGATCATTAGTCTCTTGGGATTGCAACTTAATATCGTAACTAATAGAAACTAGGATATAAAAAATAAAACTCACGTTTGTGATGGTATGTTGCCTTGATATGAACCTGAATCCTTTAATCGATAGGGTTGCCTAAAGTGATTAGTCATCGGAGTGGAACTGGTTAATTGAGTATTAAACTCTTGAGTAAAACATGTATCATTAACACCGGACAAAGGTGCTATACCAAGACTCTCATCGATGTATAAATTATTCTCTTCGGGTTGTTTAGGAGCATTCTCTTCTACTGGTCCATTATAATCTACAGCAATAGCATTCTCTTTATCCTTAGCATCTTCAAGGTACTTCAAGTCTCTTCGGTTCATTCCTGGTGACTTTATGAATGGTAGTTCCGAAGGCATTCTGTAGGGTTTATTTGTTTCTGCTTCGGGTTCAATGTAAGGTGTAAAATGTAATTGCTTTTGATGATCTATAGTGTGATGAGATGACGATGACGACTGCATTGAAGAGTGATACGGTTGATATCCCATAGTACTCGGTGAGATATTTGCATATACGTGATGCTGCTGATGCTGTTGATGTTGTACGTGCGGAGAAACATGGTGATGCTGCGGAGCGATATGTGCCTGTGGATGATGTGGTTGCTGAGGTTGTTGATGTGGCGATGGAATATGTTGAGGGTGATGTTGTCTATGAGGTTGAACGTGTTGTTCGTGATGCATTGGAAAGTGATAAGCATTTGGATAACCATGATTTGCATAAGGTGATTGGTGTTCCTGATTCGTGTACGGTGTTGGATAATGATGATTCTCTTGATCATTGTATGGTTGAATATTGTATCCAGGAAGGTGCTTATTGCTTGATATTGCATGCTGCGTCATGGAACTATCCATATGTATATCAAATGAAATTTTTGGCCTGGAGTCTGAAATTCTATGGGCCATTCCACCAATCAGAGGGCTCTCTGTACGGGTGTCAGAAGAATGCCACAGGTCCTGAACAACTGACATTGCCTCCTTGGTGTTGACAGTCAAACTTTGACCCAACAAGTGTTCCTCGGGCTCAGCAGATGTATGATGCTGATGAAGATAACTAGTTGATTGCATTTTCTGCTGCCTACTCAATTCTGCTTCCATACGCTGTGCCTCGATTCTTTCGGCTTCAATACGTTCCGCTTCTATTCTTTCAGCTTCTAATCTCTCTCTCTCTAATCTCTCGAGGTCCCGTTGTCTAGTTTCGTATCTCTGCCTTCTTAGTTCGCAATGCTCGGCCTCTCTTCTTTGTATTTCTAATTCTCGCTGCTCGGCTTCTCTTCTACGTTGCTCCACTTCGAGTCTCTGTTGTTCCATCTCTCGTTGTTCTGTTTCGAGATCCTGAGTTTCTAATACACATTGACTTGGATGTCCATTCCGTTTCTCGTCGATTAATTGAGACTCTTGCATATGTTGCTTTTCTGTAAGAGCCTTAGCTCTACTGTAAAGAGGGATGTAAACTATCAATATATCTATAATTAAAAAAATGTATTGTTATGGAATTAATATGTTATATCTTACCTTTCTAAATATGCTTGAGCCTTTATCTCTTCCATGCTACGATCCATATTATTGGCATAAACTAACTCTTTGGGATAATGAACTTTTCGTATGACATTAGGATTAGGTGGATCTGGTACAAATACAGGTATTATCAAATGCTCCGAGTACTTGCTTCCATCAAAAAATGACGTATGATTTGAGAACAGTCGCAATTTATCTGAATCGCTATTGTTATCTATTTGATCTTCGTGAACTGTAAAGAGATCAAATATAATTAACATATAACGATTAATTCTATCATATTTACATATTCGTATTACACAAGAGGTAAAGTAACCTTTGAAAGCTGGTTTGACGGTCGACGTCATAATTGGGCATTTTTTGGACGCATTACTCCACGGACCGGCCTTAATAGTATTTTCTTTATGCACTACTTCCTCTACGGGAACATGATCTAGTATACTTGTGGCTTTGATATCTCCTCCCAATGTGTCGTCCTAAATATTATTTTTGCACATATATATTTGATATATATTCAATTGACTCCCTTCTCAGTTACAATATGTTACCTGATATATTTGTATTCTAGAATTTCCTCTCGAGGCATGATGCACTGGACCACCTTGAGGCACTATGCCAGGAAGATGATCACGTACTCGATGCCCCGTTCGTATACTGCCAACCTTTTTTCCTGCTCGAATAGCGCGTAATGAACTGAATGCTTGCCTCTGTTCTGCTAGTGAAACTTCACCTCTGTCATCGGTACGACCAAGCGTTCTGCGACCTACAGCAAGCTGGAAATTTCTGTGAAACAAAAGTACCAATAAATTTATAGTACTTGTATTTTGAAGTTATAGGAAATAATATTGTGGCTATGATATTTACTGATGGGCAAAAGTTAATTCACCCAGAGGCTGAGCACGAGCTGCTATTCCCATTACATAGACTTCATCAGCTCTTTTGAAATCTTCACTTTGTTCTAATTCAAACGCCCATGCTCTATACATATCTGCTACCATTGTTCCAATACCATTATTATGCAAAAGCTGGTATAATTCAAGAGGATTCTTCTGCATACTTATCTGTATGAAAATTACGTAATGTGTTAATACATTGTATTTTTAAGTCTTGATTTTTATTGAGCAAGTTGAATAATAACTTACATAATTGATCCATAATCGAATATATCTACGATCCTGATGATATTTGGTCTCTTTTTCAAAAGAGGATAGACATTGCTCCAAAAGTCTGCCTATATCAGATTCATGACCACTCTTCGGATAACTTTGTTCTACCCAGAGAATATATTCATACCAATTCTCCAATGGGTCATCGCCGTCATAGTTTTTTATTCCATCCTCATACATTCTAATGAAAAGTTAAACATAATATATCATTGCAATAAAAATAGCAATGAAAAAATTGGTTTGACCAGTATAGAAATATACTGAATCACTAAGTATTCAGAATCAGTGGGCAAGGGCAACCCATCCCCCTCTAATAGCATGTTATGTAACACGCAGATACCCACTATAACATAAATAATGAAACAAATCTACAAAAATTATTACTGTTTCTCTTCAAGAAGTAACTGTTGAGCATCAGCATCCTCTTGAGCTCTAAGAGCTGTTCCCAACTGTATGGCATTTCTCCCATGTCGTAATGGTTGAATATTTTCTTTGGAGAGAGCAATTGCTGTTCCTGGATCCATTGTTAGCGTATCTTGTTCTTTGCTATTCTACCTTTAAACGGAATGGAGCAATAGAGTCGAAAAATTATAATTTTTGAAAAATTAATTCAGCAGCTCCATAAAATAATAATTCCAGAATACATGAAAATTTCATTAATTAGCACAAACGCTAATAGACATTTCTTCTGCTAAATATGCACCGTTAAAATAAAATAAGGTTTGCTAAATCTGAGTAATAGTGCGAAGCAGATAGTCGGTGAATCAGCTTGAAAAGTGCTGCTCTAAAAGTATGAACTTCATTGACCAGTTTGCGAGAGGCCAAGCGTTTTATACTTACCACGACATCACAAACCCTGTGTTATGATGTCAGTGAATTCTGGAGTTCAAGCAACACTTTAAATGCCAAAAGACTACTTCGAATAACTGCAATAAGGACGCTGTTAGACAAGGTTATGTCTACACTTAACGGCTAACAAGGCATCAACGGTTTTACGGTGTCCTCTGCTAATCCGTATTTGAAATGGGCGACGGTAAACAGCATCGCGAACAAGTTGGATTCTGATCCAAGCACTTACATGAGAACGTATTAAGGCGAACGTAATAACGTTTCTTGCAAATTGTATACCTTAAGTGCAAATAACGACAGTAAATTAGTATTACAGCTGGTAAGTCTGAAGAATTTGCGCCTTCTGTTTCTATAGCAACATTTCAGATTGGTCCAAAATTGGTACGTCAGTGGTTCCCATCTACTATCTTCCTGTCAAAATCACATGGATATTGGTACTCTGTATTCATTAGAGGAAAAATGTATTACTCTTTAATTGTTGTCATTGCACATGTCACATTTTTCATTTGTGCTGTGATTTTATGTCCAATCATTGAAACTTCATTCGCTGAGTAATATATTTCAGATATATCAAAATAACGAAAATATCACATGCAATGTCTTTGAGTTTGTAGTTCTTCTTTTTTTAATGAGTATGAATTTTATCAGATGCAATGCTGTATATTATTTAGTAGGTGAATTCTTTAATTCTACTTTAGTCATTTACTTTAATACAATCCGTTTTATTTCAGATTGAGAAAATTTTAATGAGATGGTTCAAAGCCTTGACCCTTGTCTGTAAATGGCCATGTATAAAAGAAGAAAAGTTCAAACACTTACAAGGTTCTATGACATGAGTGTCGTAATAAATAATATTAATCTCATATATTACTTAGCTAAGACATTAATGTCACGCAGTTCAGAGTATCTAGTGGCAATCATTTTTTTTCATTATATATATATTAAATTTGATAAACTTTTAAAAATGAAATGCCAGATTCAGTCAGTTACAGATAAAACTCTGAAAAAGTTATTCAATTATACAGAGCAATTAATTTATATTGATTGTTACTCATGTGCCTTTGGAAATCCAACATTCATAGGAACTACTGTTCCACGTTGGTTCTATATCGTATCAATGGAATGTAATAAAAAATATAAGATTTTTATTATACCATTACCAAATGTTAAAAGTCATAGTTTAATTGTTTCTGAATCTACAAGATTTAATATAGAAAACACTTTACATACAAACAGAACGTCATACTATGTTATATGTGAGTATATTTTGACAATGGCAAATGCTCAAAGTTACAGTTAAACTAATTTATTAAAACTGTTTCAGTTCCATTGCTGGAAAATGTACCAAAGTTTGCAAAAAAAGCTACAGTAAGCGTTATTGCAAATCCTTATGATCATTCAAATGACTTGATTGATACGCTTCTAAGCAATTATTTTTCTGAACCACGGTACCTTCGATCCAATGACGTATTTTCCATCAGCATTCAGGAATATGCACCTGATTATTTCTACTTCTCTTTAAATCCCAATGCCAATGTCGTCTTCTTTAAAGTTAAAACTATAAAGGATGACGATTCTTTTAACAATAGTGATGGCTGTTACATTGTTCGAGATAAAACAACTCTTTCTCAAGAAGTAAATGTACATAGCCACCTTCCTCAAAAGCACACTCTTGACCTTTATGATGAATGGCTACTAATGTTTGACACTGATAATGAATCTGAACAATATTTATATTATAACTATCCCCCGTCACTCCAACAAGCACTGGAACATCTTGAATCTTGTACTTTACCTTTTATACAGAAAGGTATGCAATCTGTTATCAATATATAACTAAAATAATTCTATAATAAAATAATATATCAGGGAATTTTCATTACAGAAGTGCCTATGGATATGAGACCTGTATTTCTTGTGGAAGGACGAACTGGTAGTGGAAAATCTAGATTAATTCAAACCATAGCTGAAAGAATGGGGATAAATCTGCTCAATGTTGATTTCGCAGAAGTACAGTCATTAACAGCTGCTCAAACAGAAGCTAAATTACGAATAGTGCTACATAAGGCAGAAAATTGTGTACCTTGTATATTAAAACTGAATAATATTCAGGTATTATTCATCGCCTTTTAATTTAATAATCTGTCAATGAAGATGCACTGCTATAATTATTCCCACTATTTACAGGTGTTTGGAAAAGATGCAGAAGGTCAAAAAGATGAGCGAACAATATCAGCCTTTGCTACCGAATTGAAAAAAGTGTATGATAAAAATTTGGAATATCCGTTAATAATCATAGCTACGTCAGATGCTTCAGAAATTCCTGCTAATCTACGGCGAATCTTTATCGAGTCAATTAGCTTAGGGAATCTAGATCGAAGCCAAAGAACAGAAACATTGCTTTGGCTACTAGCAAGTAAATCTCTAAAGTATGAAGCAAATATATCAAAAATTGCTGGAATGTGTTCAGACTTTGTATTAGCAGATCTGGAAGCTCTGATATTACATGCAGTAAAAACAAGATACAGGCTGATGACAAATACCAAAGAATATTCATCAATATCATTGTTACATGATGATTTTCTCAATGCTTGTGGTACAGTATAATTATTACAGCATTAACAACATTTACAACATACTGATAATCACATTAGTTATATCCCAAACACAGAATACATGCAGACAATGTTTTCTGATCAAATTGGTGCGCCGAGGGTGCCTACAGTTCATTGGGAAGACATTGGTGGACTGGCAGATTTGAAACATGAAATAACACGAAGAATCGAATTGCCCCTTTTGAATACAAAAGGGTTTGGTCGTTCAGGATTACTCCTGTACGGTCCACCGGGTACTGGAAAGACATTACTAGCAAAGGCCGTAGCCACAGAATGTCAGCTTCACTTCTTATCAGTAAAAGGACCAGAGCTATTAAACATGTACGTTGGACAGAGTGAGAAGAACGTTCGCCAAGGTAAATATTTAATTTATGACGCATTACAGTCTCAGTATATAAAAAGTAGGAAATGTTCGCTTGATACGTTGTAGTAGGGAGTAGTTATATAAATAGATTAATTAGAGTGACAGATCATGCGAAGAAAGCGTGCGTTTATCACGTGTTTATAATATTAAAAAAATGGTATACGTGTAGCGCAACGGGCGACAAGTTTTTCAGAGATTATTATATCGTCAGAAATTCTAGACAGGCGCTATTGACTACAGCTCATTGAATTCTTTTAGTTTTTGAAAAGGCAAGGTCTGCGGCACCCTGTATAATATTTTTCGATGAGCTCGACTCGTTGGCGCCGAACAGAGGACGGAGTGGAGATAGCGGTGGAGTAATGGACCGAATTGTGTCTCAGCTTCTTGCCGAGATGGATGGTCTAGAAAGTACTGGCAGTATTTTCATTATTGGAGCTACAAATAGGCCGGATCTTATCGACCCTGCTCTCTTGAGACCCGGCAGATTCGATAAGATGCTCTATGTGGGAATTTACTCGGATCGTGACTCCCAGCTTAGTGTCCTTCGGGCACTCACCCGGAAATTTAAACTGGAAAATGGTGGAAAGGAATTGGAGCAAATCGTCGAACAGTTGCCAGTTAATTTGACTGGGGCTGATTTATACGCTGTCTGCTCAGATGCTTGGTTGCTGGCCGTGCGCAGAAATTTCACCAATAATGCAGATCAGAAATACTTCAGGGAAGCAGCTTTCGAGGAACATGTTGACTTCAACGATGGAATAACCGTTACGTTGAAAGATTTCTCGGAGGCTGTAAGGAATCTGACACCTTCTGTCAGCCGAGAAGAATTGACACGATATGAGAAATTACGATTACAATTATCGTCCAGTTAATTATTTTGCAAATTGTATGTATAACAATCTGATGTACAATGTGTACATTATAAAACAGAAGATTTTTGGATACTGTTCTGAATTTAATTAAAAGTATACTATGGATTAACAAAGCTATTTTATGTGACATCCTGGTATTTCCCCTTAATATTGTTGACTTTTTCTTTTTTCATTTCATTAATAAATCACGTGCACAATTTGTTAATTAGTCTCGGTGCAACATACTTGATTATATATCGCTACATGGAACTTGACATTTGACACCAGACACATTGGACTTGAACGTTAAGAGTCCTGATCAGTAACCCCTGAACTGGGTAATGATTTCATAGCCTAATTATTTCATATATTCCATAAATTGCTATACGAAATTACGAGAACGTTTGTCAATTTCATAAATAGGAAGTCGAATGCTACAAGGTCATAAATTGATAAATTTGATTGAAGCGCTCGTGACAGCTGGTGGCTATTTCTGTCATATAATTAGATAGCCAAAAGAGAAGCATCGAACTTTGCGCGGATTGATAGCGCACTTTACAGAACATGGCGTCCTCTTAATACTATGTATTACGAAACTACTTGCATGCCATGCTGGCATGTAATCGTTATGCAGAATTTAGTACACCTAATTTACGAACGATTAAAGAGCTCGAGAGGGTAAATACTTAATTCTTAGACAGTTTTAATATTTATAGTTATAATTTATTTTTTGTTAGTCCTCTTACTATCTTTCTTCTTAATTTCTTTATCAGCCGATAATTCCGCACGAAGTCAATAACGATCACCTACTGTACACTGTATTGTACACTGTATTATTATATTGTGTTACCCGACGTAATATTAATTAAAAATAAAAATAAAAAGAGAACCTATTACAATACATAGATTGGATACGCAACATAAAATTAACCAGTAAATAAACATCACAATTGCCTTGAAGTCTCATAATACTGAAGCGAACGTATAAATAAGTATAAGAACATAACAAGTTTATTTTATGAATAAAAAAAGTAATGCTAACTATTAATATTACCGCGATACGCCCACGTAATATAATTAATTCGTTATTTTACTCTTGCGCTTCTGTCCAAATCAATCAGACCGAAATTAGATTAATACTGAATATGCGCGCTATTTATTCTTATACTTATGATATTAGGTGAGACTTCATAGTCCAAAGGGCATTCTTATGCGCTAACGGGATCACGTCCTACTTATTCTTCATAAGACAAATATTAATATACATCCTCGACTATTTATAGACTTAAAGAATCTTTGATATTCACATTATTGTTGGGATCTAACGATGCGACGTGCTTTTGCCTAAATAGAAACGCGATACGATATTATGATAATGACAATATTTTATGATACATTTTATCACAGTATAGATTTTGCACGGTTATGGATATGAATGAATGCTATATACATGAGACACAAGTTGTGCAAACAATTCTATATGTTGAACCCTTTGCTATATTTAACTGTATAATGTATGATTAGAGATACACCGGTTACGATCAATAATCGCTCAATATGACCCTTTCAGAGGAAGAAGAACTATGCAAGCTCTTTAAATCTATTCTGGAACTCTTGATTGGCCTGATATTGTTTTACATGTAGCGTACTATTGCAAACCGAAATATAAGTAATTTTCACACCAGGTCCGAGCTCCCTCGTGATTGGTGCAGCACCAGGGATACACGACGTCACTTTTCGTTTCTTTCGCACATTTTTGACAAAGGCTTGCTGTCTGTAAATTAAAGTTAATTGGTTTTTTATTAGATTACGTCACTTCCCTTGCGAATTATTTTTATTTTTAGTTCAGTAACGATTGAAGCTTTACCTCTGTCGTGCAAACAGCTTTACTTGGATCTAATGTGGTTATGTCGTGTTTTGGGTGGATACGTTGCGGCCATGGTTTTGCATTGATATTTACTGATATCAATAGCATCAATAGCAAGACGCCTATCGCCTGTAATTTATAATGATTTTGTTTAATTACTGTACTGCTGATTGATTCCTTGGGAAAATTACGCGATGGATAAGCATTTTCTCAATCATCGATTTCTGCGTTATGAATTCTGTTCATAGTTCAAATTGTAATTAGCGTTCAAAGTTCTTGATTGAGTATTGACTGATGATCGGTAAACAAAATACATTTTTACAGTTTTAACATATTCGATAAACTTCTCGAAAGTTCAATCTTCAGTCGCTTTGATATAATACAAGACATAACATGGATTTTCTCATTGACAACTAATGTTCAGCCACTTTTATATTACGAGTGTGGGATTGAG
>JARQSV010000639.1:103762-145278 GCA_030142285.1 Calameuta idolon
TTACCGCGTTGTTCACCATACCGTCTCAAACCCTTCGCCAAAGAATTCTAGTATCTCTACCAAAAAATAACCAAAACTCAGGCAGCGTATCTTCCAAAAAAATGTTAATTTTCAATTAACAAAAATGCACAAATTCACCATAGTCTTTTCAGTGATCTTTAAAAATTCAGTTTCAAGAGCGTCAATAACGGTCACATTACGGCAACGTGCTGAATGCGTGACAGCGATTAAGAGTACCGAGACTTCTTAAAGGCAACTACATTGCGACCGATAACTTGTAATATTATTCATTACGAGTATTTTTAAATATCAGAAATTAGGGTAAACAGATTAACAGTTAAAAATATGCCGCTGGTTTTTCCTCGTATCGAAAGAACCGAAGTTAGCCGCATCACGTATTTGAATCACGTAGAAATACGTAACGTTCGCTGTCAGCAGTGAAATCAGTGTAGCGCCCCGAGAATCAAATAAAGATAATTAACGGCCAGACATAAAATCCGTCCATAAGACTGATCTTAAATGCATATAATATTCCGTATAATAATTTCTTATAGAAAAATCAGTGATATTACAAACTGTTTGTTCAACATACCGTATGCGACGCTGTCTCCATTATTTTTCTCTAAGTCTTTCGAATTTTCTGTGCTGCTACCGAACCACTGAACTTCGCGACTTCGTGCTAATGACTGTTATTCGCGGATCTAGGTTTTATCTGTCTTCTCTCCAGCATAGCCATAACTGTTCTCCCTCCAATTTGTCTTACAGCATTCGTCAATCTAATCTTTACACGCCTCCTGCGACGCTTCCATCATAATGCTACGTTGCGATCAGGTAAAAACAACCGTCTGTCAACCGTCTGACCAATCTTTATTATTCCGTACACTTTCGACATACTCGCTAGAAAAAGATTCCAGAGTGACATATTCCGTGGAATGTTATCAATTACGAATTCGTAAATTGGTTGGAAAAAAAAAAAAAAAAAGTTGGACACCCAGATATATTTATCAGTAAATACAGGGCTGATCTTTGGTATGTTAATTATCTTTAGTCACTATGAAAAAGAACCACATGAAATCTTGCTATCAGTTTTTATTTTACATTGCAGAACTTTGACGGACTTTATCAGCATACCACGCCGAATACTTATGTTGCTCATGTAATAAATCTGCAATAGGTTATTGCTCAACGTACGTACAAGTATGATACTTCGTATACGTATGTACCTAATTATAACTACACGCGGAATGCATTCAGTGGGGGGGGTAAAATTGGTATAGTTTTATAACCGTACGGTTTTTTTTTTATTTTGAATACATAAAATAATTTATACAGCCAATGATTAAATAACAGAGGATCTCTATGCTATGTATTGCACCACATAAATATTCTTATTTGCTAATGCTTGATAAAATAATGATATTTTTGATCGGCTTGGGATCGGTCCATCAACGTTCTGTAGTACATGGAACATAATTTTATTTTTTTAAATATTTTTGTTACCGTCGGTACACGCTAAGCGGAATATTCAATGTAGAAAAATAGGACATTTAAAGATGGGCTGATCTAAACGTAAAATTTGTACGATGAAGAATGAAAGATTATTTAAGAAAAATGAGGACCTTTGAAATTTCAATTGTTTCAATTGCGAATGATTAATTTGATTATACAATGGCTATACATGATTTATATATTTTATTACTATTGCCTAGAAAGAATAGAAACTGCAAGGAACTATTAACGTCTCCAAATA
This sequence comes from Calameuta idolon, assembly GCA_030142285.1. NCBI lineage: Eukaryota > Metazoa > Arthropoda > Insecta > Hymenoptera > Cephidae > Calameuta > Calameuta idolon. Next base: position 105,513 of record JARQSV010000639.1, read on the forward strand.
TGTATTTTGAACACAGGCTGCTATGCGCAAGTTGTACAAGCAAAATAGAAATCATTAAAGTAAATTAAATTTTCGAAGGCAAATCGCACCTCGCACAGTTTGATTTGAAACACGATACGTCATACGTCGATACGTCACGAATCAAATTTACCTACTTTCCAAGAAAATGTTAACCCACGAACTACTTGTAATACCTCAAGACTGTCTATACGTGATAAATGTCTTTCACTCCAATACCCTGAACAGATAGCTAGATGACATTTATCAGTATGTATTGCCGTTATAAAAATGATTAATAATTATATTATTTACTCCGTCTCGGCTGCGAGTTTCACGTTTGGCTATATATATATATATATCTCAGTTTTTTCTTATATCTGTAGATTTATTGTTGACGCTTTGTATTACTATTAATACACATATGACATTCAGTATCCCAGATTAAATTGAATATTTCTAGCATGCAAGAAAAGACCAGATTGCCCTAATCCGGACAATCATAAACAGTTCATTAAACACAATGAACTCTCATTATATATTGATAATATTATAATCATTAGTGTAAAATATACCGCGCGTTTAACTCGCGACCTTTATGTAAGACGGTGGATAAATTAAAGGAAGATCATAAAGGTCTCAAAGCTTCTGTCGATCGATACGAAGTGATCGACGTGGGCTAAAAATAAATTGTTTATAACTTTTTAAACCAACGACGTCAGTTTTGACCGTCGAAGTGAATACAAGTTTCTCGATCGTCGACTGTGCCAATCGTTAACAACAATGTCCAACATTTTCACAAATTCAACATTTTCCTGGAAACGGTAAAAAGAAAGGACAAAGATTCGCAAATAAAAGCACTACCATAAATACCCTAAAGAACAGCAAAATTTCGCGACTGACGAAAAACTCGAACATCAAGTAAAACGAATCCTTTTATCGTCAAAAAGGATTTTAAGAGCAACGATAAATTTCATGTTAAAACTATAAGCTAATGATTGTCTGAAGGAGATAATTAAATTATCAGTCAAATTAAAATGCCATATGCACGTAAGTGTTAGCAAAGTACATTGTTCGTGTTAATGATAATTTGCAGCGTGCCGTTATTACACATCACTTCAGTCTACCGATGCTACTATATATACGTCCTCTGAAAATTCACTATATATATTATAATATATATATATATATATATATATATATTATCTATCGAGTCACTTCGATTCGTTATTTATTGATCCTAGTACAGTATATATAGTACAATGACAGAATGTACGTGGGTAAGTAATATATAAACATAAATATCACATTTGACGAATACGCTACAATAAATAAATAGAATAAACATCATGCAATGGATTTCTCTTTTTTTTTTTAATGTGAACGATAATATTATTATTTTACGGACTTATTTGCATTAACGAGTTAATCGCTAAACACTTACGAGGTACCAAAAATGCTGTGTACCCATCGAATATTATTTATACGAATACTATGTAACGTACGAGCACGAGTCGAATCTGTATCAAGTAAAGAATCGTCTTAAAAAATCTTTGGTCGTCCTAAGCCGATGATACGCTTGCATTGAAAACGGTCATGGTTACCACAAATAAAATGATTACAAGGTAACACCACTGACGTGTAAAAACGAAGAAGGTACCACGTACCCATAAAAGTAAAAAAAAAAGAGTCTCAAACGTACAGATTCAATTGGTGCTCCTCATTCGCCTTTCCAAAACAATGGAGTAAATTGTATAGAGGCATAATGACAATCGGTAACATTCTGATGGAATTAGAAAGGCCAACACGTCCACCTGGGTCAGAGTTAGCATGGTCCACGTTTTCTCTACAAGTTCATCGTCAAAAATACCGTCTGGCTGGTACAGGTGGGCGATTTCCATCAGACCCTGTATCCAACAAGAATAAAATCCTTGTATAACGACGAGAGAGGAACAAAGCACTGGGCGAGGTCATCTTCTTCAGATGTCCATGGACCATCAATGTCAGGCTCTCCACGTACCTGGTCAGGAAGATTTGGTAGCAAACTCGTGGAGTATGTCGCAGGCCATCTCCAAGTCGTTCCTAGTGATACCCAGTGCACGTATAACGGCATCCTGAGCAAATCCAAGTGCAGTCAGTCTAGAGATATGCTCTACATTGACATTCTCGTAAGCAGCAGATTCAGCCTTAGATATGGGTCCACCAGCTTCATCCCGACCCCTCATCAGAGCCGTGAGTCGTGCCCTGTTCATCTCCAGGTTGATATTCTTAACGACGTGCTGCTTCGTACCAGGTATTATTATAGTGTTCTCATAGTGATGATCTTGCTCCGGTATATCTTTCAGGGTCTTTGGCGGTCGTGGCGCGGAAAGAGGTGGAGGAACGGGAGGCGCCGTTGGTACCGTGGATGGTGTCGTGGACGACAGTGAGGATGTGGAATGACGTCCTGACTTCTCAGGTAGAGCAGGAGGTGCACGATGCGATCTGACGTGTGGTCTGATGATTGCAGGTGGTATAGGCGACGGAGATGACGCTCTGTGTAGCATGTCGTATCTCGCTTCCGTGGTGCCTGTGATAAAAAAATATATTTTTAAAATTACATTAATTTTATTATTATCGTAATGATTAGACAAACAATAAAATTTACCTTTGTTGTTCTGATGATTTTCACTAGATGACAGTATCACCATTACTGCCGGTGGAGGTGGTGCATTCTCTTTAGGCACTGTCAAGTGCCGTCCGTTTCTGGGATGACAGTTGGGTGTTGGCGACGGGGATGGTCTTCTAGGTGGCAACGGTGGACTCGGTACGATTCTTCGTGGCGGTACAGGAGAATTCATGGGACTGACGTCATCCTCGTCGTCACAGTCATCACAGTCGTCGCACATTAGACCGCAATTTCCGTTGCAAATTTCCATTATGTCCTAGAGGATAAAAAGTATTATGATACAGAAGAGATACTTGAGGTGGGGAAAGAGATAGAGAGAGAGAGAGAGAGAGAGAAAGAGAGAGATATGAAAACTGTGAATCTACGAAGCTACGTGTAGTGTTAGATGACGTAATGACTTTTGATTATCAATGAAAAATGAACCTGATCTAATTATTAATTAATTTTTAATCAATTCACTGTCATAGGATCGATGGAGAACATTGGGTAATTAATATGAATAGTCAAACGAATGATGATGCCAGCTCGAGCACGTGTAATGTATGATGATGATTAAAAAAAAAAATGACTGATGAATATTTATATTCCCCAATTGGATTATGACGTACACACGCGAGACGAGCACTCAATGCTTTTTATACCTGTAATCTTGAGATTTGTAAATATAATTAGTTGAAAGGGCATTAAAATATTTGTAATTCTTGTAGGAACGATCGCAGATAACGTACGAAGAAAAAGTTTTTTTCTCAGTGTTATTCGGCCTCTCTGACACGGTGCATCATTTATATACCTAAAGTTAAATCCACAAACGACAATCAACGAATTTTTCGTAAATCAAATTCAAAGCAGTACCTACAAGACCGTGAGAAGAATACGAAAAAAAAAAAACAAGTAACGTAAGAAAAAAAAAAAGAAGGCACTATTATGGCACAATGACAGTATGAGAAATGTAAAAAAAATAAAATTCGTTCAATGGAAGCGCAACGACGAGGTAAGTACAGTCGAATGGGAAAGTAAAATAAAAATTCAAAGATGCAAAGTCATGAGTCAGCAATGCCATATTAATCGTAAACGTTAAACAATAAAAAAAAAAAGAAGCGTGAAGCCAAGAGCCATAATGCAATTTGTCACTTACCTTCAAGTCCCGCTTCAAAGAGTTGCTTTATGTATACGTACATTCCCAATTAGTTCGTTCATGCAGCGGGCAGAGCATTGGACCCAGTGGACAACACAATATAATATAAAAATACAACAGAAAGAAATAATAAAAAAAAAAAAACTCAAAATCATGCGGGCAATACAAATCAACACCACCGCACACTGAGCTCCTTATTGCCGGTTAAAGATACTCGAAAGAGATTGCTCTGAGCGTCATCGAGATTATCCAGCAATAGGGAAATACGTACAAGTGCAGAAGGAACTCAATATAATAAGATAATATAATTTTATTTAAAAAAATGTTTTTTCTTTTTTTTTTTTTCTTCAAATACCTATTATTTTACAATAAGTAGAAAAGGTCGTACATTAGAATAATGATCACTAAATTTATCTAACGCGCCACTGCTGATGCATGGCAAGGGAAGGTTCCTAAGTCAAGCGGCACCATTAATTGTACAAATAACGCTGGCGACATTACGAACACACTTTTGGATGCAATTGAATCTTACGTCATTCCGTTTTTTTTTTTTTTCAGTTCTTTCATACGAAGCCGAGGACAGTGAGTCATAGACGAAAAATAAAAAAATGTCTGGCGCAAAAGTGACAAAGCACAGTTTGGTAATAGTCGAGAGAGAAAAGTGAAAGTGTATAAATAAATAAAAATAAGAGACAAAAATGTAAACTTAAATCTTCGTATAAGTCGAGATTACTTTGCGGTAAGCACGTTAATGAGAATTCGCGTTCACTCGATTGTTTCGTATAAAAGTTGAAAAGTAGAAAAAAAAATATTTTCAATCGTCCCGCATCTGGTGACTTGCCATGGGAAATTTACGATGTAAAATAAAAAACCTACTACGCTCCTAATAATCTCAAATAATAACGATTTCCAAATCGAATACAGAAGATCGCACGGCAATGTCAATTTTGAACAAGATCATCCATAACGTGGCAGTAAAAACGGAATTTTTTTTTTTTTTTGAAATTTGCATCTCCAAAGTGCGTACAGTTATTTGTGCAAAAAATCATGGTACAGCTTTACTGGCGCAGTAACATAACAATCTCCTGGGAGTTGAACTCCAAATACGAAAAAAAAAAAAAACGTTCCTGTTCATAATCTAGTAATACTTATTTAACATATCTCATAAATTATATAATTATCTATATTATATAGAGATTTCCCGACTCGTCTGTCTCATCTATGCACTCCCCCATTCGATGTGAAAATTAATAATTAGACCCGAGTGCATACTTCCATATCGCGAAATAGCCTGACAACATTACTGTACCGCTTAATACCGTGTCGACCATTTCAAATGAAACTGTAGACGATATGTACCGTGCCAAAATAGTACTGGTCGCCTTAACAAAGGAAGAGAACCAAAAAAAAAAAAATGCATTTCATAATCACTTTACCTACATACTGTCACACGGTGCGTCAAACACTTGTAACACGTGCCTAGCGTCCTCGTCACACAGTTATATTAGACAGTCGATAAACAAAAGTCACATAAATCAACATTTATGCCAACTGCCAACATATCGAACACAATAGCGACAATATTTTTCATTATCACAATGTTAGAGTACAGTATTAGATTCCAGATATAGATTCCCATTGAGTGCCATATTTTCTCTCTCTCTCAAAAAAAAAAAAATATTCAGCAGTCGTCCCGCACTTCGATTGTTCCATGAATAATAAATCTCCGTGGGAGTACTGACACGAGTAACAAAGAAAGGCTAAAACTATAACAATCGATCGATCGATAAAATAAAGTGACGATAAGAGCTTGTACGATAAGCTGATGATGATATGGCTAACGAGATGCACGAAGACAAGCCACCTTATCGCACGATCAGGAATATTAATAAGTGAAAAGAAAAAAATTTCATCGAGCTATCCTGTATCTGCTGACGATACCGTTATCGATACCAAATTTATAAGGTAATATGAATTACGAACCCAAGAAAAAAAAATAACGTTCCTCCGCCCAGCCCTGGGCAACGAAAAAAAAAATTACCATAAAGGCGTAAAACTCTGGGATAAAAGTCATTATCCATAGGTCAAGTATTCCAAGTTTCACGTACGATAAGGTCGATTGTCATTAGTAAGTGAAGCGCAACTGTGACAATATGAATATAAGAGGACGGTGATACGATGATTTATTTAAATGCTGTATGACAATGAAGTCACGAGACACATGAGGGATTATTGAAAAATGATGCGTATTTCAGGATGTCATTATACGTGGGGTCACGTTTGATAATGGAGGGTAGATGCTAGTCCTAGTCGGATACCTCGGTGTCAGGGTCAAGATCCCGCGTAGGGGTCGACGCATTACTGGCAGAGGCTGAATGGGCACCAGGTCGATGGGTTCTCCGAGGATCGAACGGATCCACTACGATTTGTTCCGTACCCTTGATCTCGGCACGGCAAAAGGGACAGCCCTGACCTTCCGAGTCCTGAAACAAAGCATTAAATTTCTATTGAAAACAAAAAAGAAAACGTACAATCCAACTTTTGTTTTCAATTTGATAATCTTGCGTAAACACATTAATGACGCAACTACGTCTGCTCCTTGCGTCGAAGTAAACAAGAGTTATTATACGATTAGTCCCTTGTCTGCCGTTCGAAAGCTCCCCGTTGACTTTGCCCTTTGACAATACCGATAGACCTATCATAGGCTCCACTGTTCATCCGTCTAATTATACTCGATCCCACGTGCTCAGTTATACTCGAGCCGCTAACAAGCCCATATTTGCGAGACGGCGCTACTTCCGTCTCTGCAGCTGATACCTGCAGCTAGATTTCCATGTACTTCGACGGTGCTAGAGGCAACCCAGATTCAACGACGGTAAGGGATGCAATGTAGTAGCACCACTTTGCCCTCGTTTTCTCAATGTCCTACATTTCATATCCATTGAAACTTTATGCTCCATTTATGTCACGATATTTACGATAACAAACGCACAGAGTCCTTCGTACGTCCGTGCAACTAGACGTTTCAGCAAAATATATTCTTCACCCTTTCACGAGGTGGTTGCTGTGCGGCATTGACGGCCTTTCCTTCTGTGCGCGCAACTTTCCTAGCTTATAAATATATATATTACAGGTTATTAAGATGCATCATTTTCACTGTGACGAACAAAGCACGTCTCTGGATCCATTTAAAGGAACGCACGCTGATAGAAACATGAAATAGGCACTGCTACCTGCCAAGCTGTGAGGCACGGAGTACAGAGGAGATGGCCACAAGGTTCTATTCTCACGTCCTTGTCATTCTCAGCACAAATCTTACACAACTGGAATGTGCTACCCATTTCGCAGTACAACTCGTACTGCTCCGCCGTTACTTTAATATGTTCCTCAGGGGTTGGTTGCACCGCCCACGTTAAGTCCGGATTAATATTACGTCCGTCCGGATATAAGTAGCTGAAATCACACGTATTACAATACTGATTGACAAAAGTGACTGTCATTCAAATCGACCGGAAGTACAATATCTTAATCCCACGAACGACCATCCCCGGCCAATAATGGTATTGAAAATATATATATTTTTTTTTCTGTTATCACATATTAATCACAGATTAACAGTCTTCCGATCTGTTATCGTGAGCTATATAAATTACGGACTGTAAACCTAAGTGATACCAGAATTTTTATACTTACAAGCCTTCCCGATAACCGTCAAGCAATGCTTGACAGAGACTTTTGTTATGCGGTATGGTCTGGAGAATGTCGCCATCGGAAGTGACGTATCCGATGGCCCACTGCCCTAGCCTCGTACAACTCAACCGGAAGACGTAGCTTCCCGGCTTGGTGATACAATATTTTTGCAAGCGAGCTTTGACTTCGTCGTACGTTAGGAAAGCTACGTAACCAGGGTGCGTCACTGCGAGAATCTTCCAATTTCGCAATAGGGTTGACCACGGTTGAAACAGCCTGTACGATCAAAGAAATTTCTTGCTTTGAGTGAAGAGATAAAAGATTTTTTTTTTTTTTTTTTAAATAAGCCGTGAGACGCTTCTAACGAGTTATGTCATTCTGGACGGTATGTTAATGGAGTTATTATTACCTTGTGAATACGTCGAATTCGAAGTTAGATATATAATCGTTACACGTCAGGTCTATCGTAGACTTTAGTGCCATTGCCTGCAGCCCAGAACTAATAGGATGAACTTGATTCAGCTCGTGCCTGAATACTTTCCAGGGGACCAGCGTGCTGAAAAAAATAATAAATAAATGACACTGATAAATATTACGAATTCTAGGATTTTATTTAAACGTGTCAGCAAAGACTCGGTGAGACTCTAAATCGTTGAGGAATAATACAGGGCAGCGGATATCGATTTAGAGAACACATATAAACGCTGTACCGAAGTCGCACGTGACATTGCGTAAAATATTAATTTATTTATGAACACCGATCGAAATTAGATAGCTATCGAGAAATGTTAATCGGGACACGTTTATATTATAGTTTTACGCTACCCGGTATATCGTAGATATTTCTGTAACTTTCCTGAACGAGTAGTAATTGCATTTATCGGTAAATCGTCTTCTGGTGACTAGAGGAAGCCATGATTATTGAAAAAGAGAATATGAAAGATATGAGTCATAGTTTATATTATGATTTTGGTATTTAATAAATTTACCATGTTGGATATTCCAGAATTTCGGTTGAAAATATATATGCGACACACACTGTGTCAATATTTTTGAGCAGCAGTTTGTATCCCTTGAAAATATTCTATATCTGATGTCCACCATCAGTATTGTGTCCGGCTATGAAAAAGTGTCTGTTTATCTCGTAGAATTAGATAAGGTGTAAAGTTCGATATTTCGTAATGCAGAGGGGGGGAGCATGTGATGAGTCGTCAATGTGAGCAAAATGGACAAGTCATGCTACAGCGTAGACAGGAAAAAGGTATATGTGAATAGGTATATATACGACACCCGTTAGAACGGACGTCGTAGCACTTGCCAAGCGCAGAGTGAAGCCAGTACGTGTATAGAGTTGCCGGGGAGTGGTTTGTAACGCTGTCGCTTCTTCTCGATATCAAAGAAAGTACAATAATCGGTACGTATCGAAGACTTTATAATTAAATAACGTTCGATATCGATACCAAGTGATCATAGGAAGTTGATCCTGTAAGAAAAACTGTGTAGCGTTGTATGTCATGCGAAATCTGAAGGTTATATGGTCGTCCGGGTTTATAGATTCAATGGCGTAGTGTGATAGTTCTCCGTTCGCGCGACAGATGGCGGTAACTGTCCGACGTATTCAAATAACATGACTTTAACGTTAACGGAAACTCATATATTTTTAATGACAATAAAGTTGAAAATATCAGTAGATCTTTATGTAAAGTTCATGGGAATCCTTGTAATTTTATTTTCCTGACTTTAACGGTGAACTTTAGAGGTCACAGCGGGACGAGTTCGCCTGATCGCATTACCGTGTCATTTTTCCCGATAGAAATATTACTTCCAAGTTAAATTTATCGAGAAGCGCAACATGTATCCCTTTTATACTGACGGATGGCCGTATTGGCGTTACGCATATCCTTCGTAATAAATGTTTTATCCGATTGGATCGATACGAAACGACACGTAGCTGCTTGCTGATAATAAACATGTCTACCAACCCCCCCAATGGATTTCAGGATTAGCGTGAGAACTCGAGAATGCGTGTCCTAAGATTATCGATAGTGGGTCTGCATCAAATCACACGAAATTTTTCAGGCACGTACTATCCCTACAGTATAATTCGTATCGAAAGAGAAGAATTTATTTATGCGAAGCCACGAAAGAATCGTCACGTCAGTTTCCTAATATTTCTAATCCCTCCGCTTCCTTTTTTTTCGTACACGTAGGAGGACTCGACTTCATGCTTTCCCTCGAGTCCTGGATATTTCATTTACATTGGTTCCTAACACTTTTTTATGATTGTATCATAACCGATTTATGACAGCTTACGTAATGAAAAAATTAATTTTTTTATTTCCTTCCTAAGGTCAGTCTATTCTGTAGGAGCTACTAGTGTGCGCTTGAGTTTGATTTTCTGAGTGAAGCTTTTCGCTGACAATAGGATGAAAATCATATAAATGTGTAATATCGTTGCTTCAGGTATGAGCGGGAATCAGGATTACAAGTCGGCCAAGTCGATTTACGACTTTACTGCCAAGTCTATCAAAGGGGAAGATGTCCCACTGTCCAAGTGAGTTTATAAAGTTTCCTTGGTTCAATACTGCGTGCTGGTAAGTTGCTTGTATATAAATAAAATTTGAATTTTCAGATACGAAGGGCACGTGTGTCTAATTGTCAACGTGGCCTCCAAATGCGGCCTCACGGCTACCAATTACAAAGAACTGAATGAGCTGTATGACAAGTATGGTGAATCTAAAGGTTCGTATAATTAATTATTAACCAATTAATAAATTTTAAGGAATTCATCAATACCTCCCACGCACTTTTTAGGCTTACGCATTTTGGCTTTCCCATGCAATCAGTTCAACGGACAAGAGCCTGGTGGTAGCGACGATATCTGCAGCTTCGCTGACAGGCAAAAGGTAATGTCATTAAGATTACGATTTCCCGAGATAACTGTACGCGGAATCAAGACTAATTAATAAATCGTGATAACAGGTGAAGTTTGATCTCTTCGAGAAAGTCGACGTCAACGGCGATAACGCGCATCCCCTCTGGAAGTACCTGAAGAAGGAGGCAGGTGGCACTTTGGGAAGTTTCATAAAATGGAACTTTACGAAATTCATCGTCGACAAGCAAGGAAAGGTCGTGGAACGACACGGACCAACTGTGGAGCCGAGTAAACTCGTCTCAAATTTGGAAAAATACTTCTAATCGATAATCCGTTGAGTGTCACAATTGCTAGGAAGTAATTTTCTTAAGCTTTTACAGCACATTTTTACAATACAATGTATCTGTTTTATAATCACGATTCCACTGGCGATAGTTCATAAGCAAACTGGAAATTCACAAGTTGAAAAAAAAGAGAACAATTGTGATAAGCACATAAGCACTGAAATATACAGTATATAGGTTAACGTGTCTAGTAGCTTCTCGTGTCACTGTGAAGAATAAAACAAATATTGTACACTCGAGATATTATATATCGCGTAACAGTTTATAAGTCAAATAGAGAATAGAAAAGAGAGAGAGAAAAAAAAACGCTATTTCACAAATTCAAAAATACAGTCATCGCGACTCTGTCCTATCATCCAAGAGCAGGAAGTATACAGATAAGATTAATGATACAACGAGCCGCGCAAGCCATATCAGTTCTAATGCACCGTACACACGGAAAATTATGAAATTCTTTATCAGTCAAATTTCTCGTGAATCAGAACAATTTCCACAAGAGAATTAAGAGAGTCAACAAAAAAGTTCATTCAAGGAGTCCATACAATGAGCAGACGTGCTAGATCCTTCAAAACAGCATGATCCAGTTTATCCCCCCCAAAAAAAGAAAAGAAAATAGAATAAGAAAGAAGAAAGAAAAAAACAAGATTGAGTACAAATAATTCAACTGACCGAATCGAGAGAGAGAGAGAATAAAGAAAAAAAAAATGGACGATCAAGTGTATCCCAAGAGAGGTTTCGCGTGGGAGCTGTGTCCCATTCAAGTATTGAGCGATCTCGTCTGATGCCCCTTTTCCTTTCCCGGTCATCACCGCCACTCCGAGACCCAACAAAACCATTCCAGGTTACCTCTTAAATGTTCAATGACTTTGAATCTTCGACATTAATGACGGTCGTTACTACTACGGTTGCCACTGTTACCATTATCTTTTATCCTAATCAATGGCAGACGACCGCATAGCCACAAAAACAACATAATCCACGTTCCGGCACGTAGACACGTTCAACAAGCTACGAAATATCCCGTGGAATATATTTGAGTAGCGAAAAAAAGAAAAAATTTCATAATTATTTAAAATCTCAACGACTAAAGTAGTACCTGGCCTGTGACGTCACCCACGTAAGAAACGATCGCCGCTGTGCTCCAATGAGAAGGCTGATCGACGTTATCGGCAGAGTCGTAAATTCTAAGCGCGATACAACGTAAACGTAAAGGCAGATACTTATGTACGGATCGCGGGTAATGTACACGGTGGACGTAAGAGATATTAGCGCTATAATTAGTCGTCCTTGCTTGTCGGTTGATCTGACGTCCGCCCCCACTCATAGAACTCCATCTTCCACCACTCGACGCCGATATTGCGCTACTCGCAAGTTCAGCCAATTTCACGTAGCCGACCCAATTCACATGGGTGCTCTAGATTGTGTAGAAAAATTGAAGCCAACATTGTACCGAGTAACACGGAGAGTTTCTCTCTTTAAATAAAAAAGGTCGTAAGAAACAACGAGAAAAAACCGTTGGAACGGTCAGAACGGCGGCCATGTTGGAAATTTGAATAATTACCAAGTTGACTTATGCCAGTTGCAGATGATTTGTTTTAGTTATCAGAAATTATAATCGAGCACAGCTCGTAGCGAATGATGGGATGGACGAAGTAAAATATCATAAATGAAAATCAGCAATGTTATTATCGCGTGTAGGACTCCAGACTGTGGGCTTCGGTCTGACGGCGCCTATTAGGCTTGCAGACTATCGTACATAATACTCGTGTCTTATTAAACTGTAAAATGTCAGAACGGTTGTTTCTGAATAGAGCCTCTGAAACTAGTATTTCCAGTTTGCCAGCGTCGCGCACCATCGTTGGATGGGGGATGCGCGAGGCGGCAAAGGACACTGTTTATTAACGGATCGTAAAAGACGTTTAAAGTGCCACCAACTGACTCTCTCGAATGAATGCAGAATTTATTCGTTATAAAATAGAAATTGATTATTGCCAGTTGGTCTAGTCGATGACAAAATAATTTTTACACGGGAGTAAAGTGTCCGCTGTGTTAACCTCTGGGTGTGCGAGGCAACTGAGAGACGACCGAGTCGAAATTCCACGTCTACGATTAAGACCCCTTAAACGGAGTCATGTGCATATATATATATATATATATCGTTTAACGAAATGCGTCATCATGTACACAGAGAGAGTATCGTCTTGGAGCCTTTAGAGTTTGAAGTTTCAAATATTCAAACCGAACGAGTCCTGACATCAACGTGGTAATTGAAGTAGTCGATTAGCGAAGAAAGTCACGAGCTGAGACAGTATGTTAAAAAGTTCCTAAAACCATCGCGAAAGTCCAATCTAAAATGCAACAATGTCGTCCCGCAAGAACGAATTTCATAAATGACCAATTGTACGTGACAATTTTTTTTTACGTTGAAATTCACATAGCCGAACGAATTTTTCAGCCAGACGCGGTACGAATGGAAGAATTAAAAGACTAAGCGTTAACCTAATAATCGAGAGGATATTGGATACTCGCTGCTTTCCAACGTGAGTCATTTCCGTAAGGGCAAATAGTACTCGGGGCTCGTTTATTTGATTTCTACGTTTCGCTTTATTGGCCATTTTACTTCGGTAAACTCCCTGCCGTGACAGTGTCCAGCAGCGTGCACGGCGGCAACACGCTCAGGATTGCCACTACACAGAGTTCAGAGAATCCACACCGAGCAAGAATGACCTGTCTCGTTCAGCAGGACCTCAAAGTCGTACGCTAAGGAGTGAATACGATAAGCCGTCTAATTAGCAGAAACAAAAGAAATCTCCCGGGAGCAAGAGAAGTCGTCTGAGTATACTAATATATGCAAGTACCATATATGACCGTTGCAGGAACGATGATAAATTAGGTACGAATACGTCACGAAATTATGGCCGAACTTGTGCCCTCTCAATTTCGATCTCTATATACATATATGTATATATATCTCATTCGCTCACTCTCAATCGGACTTGCTCTCTTTCTAGCGCTTCAGTCGGTCCGCGTCTCGTGACGTGAATGCGTGCGTGATCGTGTGGGCGATTTGGACGTATTATAATGAAACCGTAGGCACGGTGGCCAAGCCCAATGTGACCCGTTAAGGCCTAGGTCAGAGGCTCTCAAAATACTTTTGCAAACAAAATTCTCGTGTCGTCACGCCAGGCATTATATACATTGAATAGGAACGTGTGTGTATATGTGTGTATATATACACATTTAACATGTGATATATACATATATATACGTTACAAACATGGACGCCCACTTGCCGGCTTCAGCTCGCCCTTTTTACACTCTCTGTAAAATTATATATCCGGAGTGAAGCGACGGCAGCAGAAGCAGCAGCCTCCTCTCTTCCCCCCCTCCCCTTCCCCCTTGCCCCTTCTGTCCTCTATAACGCGAGAGTATAGAAAAATTTTGCGACGCAATATTCACGCACGAGACAGCAGACCGCTTGGTTTCTTTATTGACGCACAATAAAGCTTGACGTTACTGAAAAATATTTGAATCGTAACTGGCGCGGCGTATTTGTGTACGCACATGTATTTGGGTCGACAAAAAGAATAAAAGACACGTTCATTGAAATTGCTCGAGACTCTTTCGTGCGCCAATTTTACGCGACGTTGCTTTACTGCTGGTTCAACTTATCGAGAAAGAGAGAGAGAGAGAGAGAGAGAGGGAGAGAGAGAGAATATTGACGAGGGATTCTTGAATGGTGTCGCAGAGGAGTTTCTCGCTGCTCGAACCTGTGGCATTGACTTAACCGTACGAGGATAATGGAATGTAGGCTGCAACCATGCGGGCGAGCCTGTGTTACTAGTTTAATTCGCTTTAATCGTGACGTCACATCCCCTTCCTTCCGCTTCGGCTCACGTCCGGATGTGAGCTTAACTCGTCGCTGTCGGCAGGGGAGATATATTTTGTCGGGAGATATACACGCGGGCGTATTTGTCGCGTTAAAGCTCATGCTTAACGGTATTTTTAATTCAAAATTATATATATATATATGTATATAAAGAGAGAAAGATATGATATGTTATATGTGTACATATATATATATATATATTCTTTTCGTCCGCTTAAAAAAATTTCGATAGGCTAACATTTCAAAATTACTTTCGATAACGCCTACACCACAATCACTTCCGGTATTGCGCAACGTCTTCTTGCTATCACGCTATAAGGAACGTTCACGATGACGATTTGGGTAATTGTGACTGAGCGGGATTATTTGTTTCTTCACGACGACCAAACACGGGCATTTCGATGAGAGCGAGCGATGACCCTTGTAAACTCAGCCTTAGGATACTTTGAGGATCGACCGAAGGTACCATCGAGGGTTGCGTGTTAGGGGAATTGAATTCTGCGTTAACGAGAAAATATACGCGATGAAAAGTAACTGGTAGATTTTTATTCTCGTTTATACCTATAAGCCGTAAATCAGGGAAGTTCTTGCAGCTGATCCTAACTGAAAATTCATGAATTTCTTAGAATTTCTGGTACCGAGACGCGCACCATAACGACCGGATGTTCGCAGATCATTTGGCCGGAAGCTGATGGTTCGTGCATCGATGTAATCGCTCGCCAACTTACCACATCGCGTTCGCCCACATCCTACGACGAAAACCGTAGCTTTCTTAATTCGTGAAACAGCGTTTAAAAAAAAAAAAGAAGCTACGACGCAGACTGTTTAACAAGCGTGAAAAAGCTTGGCTGTTATATTTCATTTTGGAAGCACTGCCAAACAGGACTAACAAGTTACGCCGAGATCACAAGCAAATAATTTACCTTGGTAACGGGGAACCAGGCAATGGTTCGTTTAGTCGAAGTTTTAGGTTATGTTCAATTATCGTTTGAACGTACTCGCGACACTGAATATATAATACAAGCGTCGTAACTGTATCTACTGAATTATACGTGAGGTATCTGCATCTGTCTGTATACCTTGCCAATTAGTATCACCTTTCGTGAATATATACGAAACCGGATGACAAAAGATGCGGGTCGATCGATCCTGGTTTCGCAAATTTTTCGCGCGTTACGAAATACGCGGGAGAGTCTCTGCGCATGCGCATAATTCACGTCGCAACCCGTTTCCGGAACATAACGATAGCTCATTCATGAATTGAAGCGTTTTATAACGTTTCGAAAACGTTCGCGTTGCCGAGGTCGCAACTTATATATGAGTCCATGACGTTTCGTCTATACAACTCATTCAAGAAAACGTCTGTCTCAGCTCAATTCGTTGGCTCGAGTTTGCCTGAGCGAAGAAGATTGGCCCACCGAGTGTGACACAACTGTCGATATTAGAAAGAGCAGTAACCTCTTGTTTATTTGAAACTCATGCTGCCAAACGAACTCTACACATTTCACGAACCTTGTTGAGTACGGAAAATTATGAAAAAAAATACACCATTGTCCTCATTCTTGTGAGGATATTAGACAGGCATTTATATGCGTTCTAATGGAAATTAATGATTGGAGTAACAGGAGACATTTTGGAGCACGATTTCAATTAACGATGCTAGAATAGTATTATGGTGACCATAAGAGTCAAGTGACAATTTGTCTAGTGTAATGTAAGAGAATTCATGCGTTTTTATTGGCTGAGTGAAGTGTCTTGGCGAACAACTGTTCTTGATAGAATTTACTTAATACAGTCACCTGGTAAACTGGTGTATATGTTTTGTTTCGAAATTGATATCGATTGAGGAGAAGCTACTTGGAATTTTGTCTAGTATTGGATATGCATTTTTTAATATATTTGTCCTACTCTGTATGGTTATGCTGTAACGGGAGGTAAACTGTCTTATGGTTTTTAATAACCAGGACGCATCGGTTATACGTCATTGGAGGCGCGAAGAGAGACAGCTTAGCGATGTATCCAAAACAAGTAAAAGATAGCACGTAGTGTTTGGTTGGTTGGTAGATAGTTAGGAAGTTTGTTGTGTACGTGGCATTGGTGTATAATATAAACGAACATAGCGCACACGATACCTATTTCCGAAGCGTTCCTTCCAAAATTCAGCGGCATCGGACTTGGTGATACGAAATTGATCCCCCGCGAAGACGCCGTTGGGGAAGATGGCCTTGAGCTCGGAGAGCATGTGGCTGAACACGAGGCTAAGCTTGGTGAGGTTTCTGCGATAATGTGAAGTCTCGTCGAACATCTTCTCCTTGCCCTCTTTGAAGAGCTTTATCGCCTGCTTACACTTTCTCATGAGATTATTAATGAAGACGCAAAAATGTTCATTGCTGTGCAACGCCTGCATTCTGTCCTCGTATTTACTGTAGATCAGTCGTAACCGTTGATACGTGTCGGGTAAAATATCGAGGATGAACGGAGGTGAATTCTTAAGATTCATCCTCTGATGCTGACACAATTTCACCACCTTGTCCATCAGCTTCCAGGTCTTGTCCAACATTCGTTTGTCCGTGGAGAGCTTAGGCGGTGTCATCGCGTCCGCGAAACGACCCTGGATCTTTTGAAAGATCGAACTTATGTGGACGGCTCTACTGCGACTGCTGTGCCCCGACGACATCTTGACGTACGTCCCTCGGTTACCCCGGTGCCTTTTAAAGCTGACCTCCACGCGACTCACGCACTTTACCACTTTCCTCGTGCCAGTAACCCGGAATTACGTAACACAACCTCTCTTTGGGGAACACATTTTAACACAACAATGCAGTTTCGATGACGTTCTCACGAGATCCCGAGCACGAGACGCACCGTAACATCACACAACACCGCATCCTGTTTGTTACTGATGATAGCCGCGAGTTAAACGAGTGAGAGAGACTGGTGCATTTTAGTTCCCGAGGCGTCCGCTTTCGTTCTTTGGCTCTCGCGACGGAGAATAATGGCGGACGTTGTGGCGCCTACTTTGAATTTTGAATATTCCTTTTTTTTAAACTAACAACTTCAAATTATACATTTTATTATTGGTCTGTACTATGATTTACAAATAATACAATTTGTTTTGTAACACGTTTGTAACAGCTTATACAGAGGAGTCTGTGCATATTGTGCCCTTTGCTTCAAGACTATCTTTATTGTTATATCGCAAATCAAAGGCATAAAAGCTACCGAGGAATACAGGTTTTTATTGAACAATCACCAGGCTTATTTACGGTGCGGATTTGTCAGCGAGTTTGTTAAAAGCGTTAAATTATTATATTACAATAAACTTCGAAGCCTTTGCAGTACAATATTATGTACCTTTGTAATTTACTTTAACGCAAGCGAAATCGTCTTTGACGTTAAATAACACTTTTTTTGAAATTCCGTATAAGTCTACTCAGTTCATAACTATTTGGTTAAAACCTTGTTTTCGATAAGTACTGCATACTTTCTAATTGCCGATTACATAACATCTAATACGCGTACTTCATTAAAATCGTAAATTCGTAAACGCATGCTTCCCGCGCATACCATCGCCCAAAAGTCATAAACAAATCCCCATCGATCCAACATATCGATTACGTGTTTACAATTTCAATGTCACGCATCAGGTTTATCCGAACCACATTGCGGTCGTCTCATATTTTTCATAACCATTCGTCGCTCCTAACAAAGAGAATATCCCACGTAAAATATCTTTATTTGATAAATATAAGGTACGCTTTCCATCCTATTATTGATATCAAGAGCATTGTTCAATATAATATAATTTACTATGGTGCTCCATATAATATGGCACAACAATGGACTAGAGAATACTCTAGCATAGTATATATAACAGACAGAGAGGAAGAGAGAGATAAAAGAAAGGAATTAATATTGAAATAGCAAGCAGGACAAAGAATATTGTCTCTCGAGAAAAAAACAATAAGCATTTTCAGTTATCATGGCATTTTGGGCGTATTGCCTGCACCAGGATGTGTTCACCGTTGGATCTTGTTTTCATGACAATAATCATTTCCATGAAATGATCATCATACATTAGTACTTGGGAACGAAAGATCTAAATCATAGAAATGTAACGAACAGAGTTGCTATCTCCTCGACAGCCTGCAGTGCTGTGAAGATTTTCAATCATTTTCTAACATAGAAGACTTGGCTAAGCTAAAGACATGCGTCTTTTAAGATTGCATTTCTAGTTTGATGAATTCCCTTCAAAGTAGACTAGCCGCTGGCTAGTTCGGCTTCGATCACAGCTTGGTTGATCCGATGTCACCGACTTTCTAAATAGTAACTTAATCGCAGTAAAATGAAACTTGTCATGAGGAACCAGCTAGCCGGTATAGATGCCAATATCCGATAACGTTCATCTGGAACAATTCGAAGATGAACAATTTACAAAGTGTCGATAAACCCTCGACGAGTCGATAAACAATGTCAGCTGACTATAATAAAAATAATGTTAGCTAGTGTAACGGCGATAACGAAAAACCAAGAAAAACACAAGCACCTAGATAGACTTTGTATTTTCATGCATCCCACTTACAAATGCAAATACGTTTACGTGGTATACGATTACGTATCAATTATTAAAACGTATACATACAGTGTATTGGAAATTAATAATTAACTATGATCAATACGCTAATGCGTAATGTATATGACTGTAGGCATATCCTATAATGCGTTATGTTCATTCAAGAGAATAGATCCAACAAATGATTATGAAAAGAATATAATAATGACGTGGATTGAGTGCAGTAAAAATATTCCAACATTCATTGACACTTTGGACGTGCAATACCGATAGTGCAGTATTTTTACGTGGCCCTCGTCACACTGGATAAGTCTTACGTAACGAGACTGTGAAGTATTTATTTACGTAAAAGGTCAGGGAGATAACGAGGTATAGCGTAGAGTACGAGTAATACAAAATTATTATAAAAAGTGTTAAAAAAAAATGTAAAGTATATAATAATTTGATAGTGTCATGCAAACTCATACAACAGTTGTCTGTATAGGAGATTAAATAAGTCTCCTGTATGACTTTCCCAATTATTCGTTCAGCCACCCAGCATTCGTCGCCTCATGCTCCTACCCGTCAAATGCCTTTCATTTTATTTACATCTATGTACAAATCGCAAAGTACGACTTAAATACGCATTTATGCGTTCTGGTTACGCAGGCGTTGCAGGAACGTTCAAAAAGCTGTCCTTGATAACGTGCGTTGTTTCCGACTTCATTTGTTCTGGTCTTTTAACTTTACCTGTCATTTGATCGGACATCTTTACCGCTGCCCATCCAAGACTTCTTTGCACGGCCATTTTCCATTTCTTATACCTGGCGTCCCTTTCTGAAAATAATACATTATTCTTTGTGAACACTGAAAAGAGATCGTGCAAGTGACTGATTGATTTTGCCACTAAAAAGAAAGCACACCTTCTGGCGTCGTTGTAGGTAAAAAGGTATCACTGGGTACAGTCTCAACTTCTTCTCCCTCGATTTCCCAGACGTCGATACCTTCTGCGTTTCCGGCTGCCATTGCTGCACCTAGTGCTGTAATGTCTGGCATTGTTGACCTGACTGAAAGGTCAGAGACAATTATTATCGTGTAACGGCTTGGAATGTAAAATTACAATTAAATTCTTGTTACTTACACACTGGAGTACCACAGAGATCTGCTTGTAATTGCATGAGAAGACTATTGGTAGACATTTTTCCATCGGTGTGCAATTTTGTCAGAGGGAAGCCACAGTCTTTGTTCATGGCTTCCAGAATGTCACGAGTCTGGAAGCAAACGGCTTCCAAGGAGGCTCTTATAATGTGCTGTTTAGTTGTAAAGGCAGTGAGACCGCAAATAATTCTGAAAACAGTACAGGATCGTAACGACGAATCTAAGACCCTGCAGATTCTTCAGTAATGAAGAAATAAGAATGGCAACTTGTATACCAACCCTCTGGCATCCTTTCTCCAGTAAGGAGCATACAGTCCTGAGAAGGCAGGTACGAAATAAACGTCCCCTGTACTAAAGACACTTTGTGCCAGGTGTTCGCTTTCGTGGACATCCTCAATGAGCTTCATATTATCCCTCAGCCATTTAATGGCGGCTCCTGCCACAGCAACGGAACCTTCCAGAGCATAAATAGCTGGACTATTTGGACCTAATTTGTACGCCACGGTGGTGACCAAACCGTGGGACGACTGTACCCTCTGAAAATATAATAAAATATTCCACGTTTACCTAAAAACATTTTTATCGATACTGCACGATGGAATGGAAGTGGATTTTATTGGAATTATTATCCTACCGTAGTTCCTGTATTGCAAAGTAAGAAACAGCCACTTCTGTATGTATTTTTCGCCTGTCCCTGTTTCAGGCAATTCTGCCCAACAAGTGCTGATTGCTGATTGCCTAGAATCTATTAAAAATAATAAATTCATTAATTCAAGTTATCATTCGCTTATTGCTTAAGGTGTATAAATAACTATCAGACTTACTCCTGATATAGGAATGCCTCTGAGTGGTCCAACTTCAACTTTACCATAAATTTCAGAACTGCTCTTGATCTCTGGTAAAAGTTTCATGGGAATGTCGAAATACCTACATAGTGTAGGATCCCAATTAAGGGTTTCTATGTTCATCAACATAGTTCTTGATGCATTGGTTACATCAGTAATATACAGCCCATTGTCCTTGCCACCAGTTAAATTCTGTAAAAGAAAAAAAGAAACGACATGTAATTAAGTGTCTCACAATAGTATTTAATAAAATATTTACATACCCAAATGACCCAAGTATCCATTGTTCCCACTTTGCAGCGTTTTTCCCTGATTGCCTTCCTGACAGCCGGCACATTGTCCTTCATCCATCTTATCTTTAAAGCTGAGAAATAAGGACTGACTGGTAAACCACAAAGAGGTTTAAGATGATTTTTACTCTGATCAGGAAACTTGGCAATTATTTGATCGACCGTTGAATCCGTTCTGATATCGGACCACACTGGAAATAATCATCATAATCAGTCATTAAATACTAATAGTCGCCTTAGATTAGATTTTGACTCTAAAAATCTTTATTAACCCTCAACTGGTTCCGCGGGTCACTGGGACCCATGTCTAATCGTTACCTTACGAGCGTAACTTTTCTTCGAGACTATTTAAGATTTAAGTACGTAAATAAAATCATCAATAACGATCCAATGTCTAATGCAATTGACCCACGATCAAAGTTCACTACGTAATACGTATATATCACAGAACGAAATATTAATTCCATCTGATCTATCGAAACGCGATAAGATTGAAATATTAAAACGATCGATAAGATGCGTTCTCTTATCTGTTTGTTACGAGAACGAAATTGTTATCCAATATTTCATACGTACTATCAAATGATTAACCTTATCGATAACCCCAAAAGCGAGCTTACCTATAGCATTGTAAAGCGGCTCGCCAGTTGTACTATCCCAAGCGACAGTCGTTTCTCTTTGATTGGTAAGACCGATAGTCACAATCTCATCAATATTCAATCCAAGAGAATCAAATTTACGCAAGACATCTTTTATACAGGCCTTCACCGCAAATAAAATCTCTTTTGGATCCTGTTCCACCCATCCTTCCTGCGGACTCGATTGTTCGATATCGATATGATGCGAGGCAACTTCAGCCACATGTTTGGCAGTGAAAACCTGTGAAACGATAAACAAGTCAAGTTATTCGATATTCTACGACGAAAAAATTCAAATCAGCCAGATGCTTTTGACTAGTGCACAACAACAACGCTAATCAAGAGAAGGCGTGTTTGTTTAAAACAAAAATTATCTTTTTAATCATTAACGATTAGATAGTCGCTTCGAATTAAGATATCGTATCACAGGATACGCTTAATCTTCTCCCAATTGTAAAACGAAATTATCGAAATTAGCGTGTGTTATTGTTTATTATAGATATTGATGCTACTCTTGAATCACGTGGTATTTTTGCAGGTGACTACTGAATACATGTACGAAACCATATATGATATTCATATGTAACATTCTTGACTGTATTTTTTCGACTTATCAAACGCACGGACGTATCGGATATAATTTGCTCTACATATTGCTTTCGTTAGACAAACGTACTATAGAAAATTCTCATAACCCCGTATTTGCTACAAGCGCCACTGTTGCGTACTAGACGAGTGACGTTCTCGCCAAATTAATAAACAGCGTTGAAATGAACTAGTCGTCCTAATGTAACGTGACTACGCAGGATTCTCTTATCGCGCATCCTGCTCGGTGATGTCAATTCAAAGCCATAGATATGTTTTCAGCCAAAATCATTAAGTAGTCTGTCTTTTCTCTCCTCGAATTAATATTCAAAGTGATTAAGCTATCGCATCTGCGATGTTTAGTCATATATCCGGAAGCCCCGGAGCAAAATTCCGGAGAAACCTGAATGGCGCCATTATAACGATAATTATCATAGTGGACCGTGAAAATGACGAATAAATGATTTAAAATCCAATAATTAATTATCTAATGGCTAATCCAAATTTTAGGAATAGCGATAAGTGCCTTGCCCGGAGTAATCTTCTTGTAATGAATGAAAAAGTCATTTAGGTAATTATTTCAATTTTATTCTTACCACAAATCGAACTGTCCGCGTTCCGACGTCGATGACTCCGATAAGAGGTCCAGGCTTCTTTGCCGAGCCAGGCATTATTTCTGGAACAAGTAAACAATGTATTTTTAATAAATTTAATTTTTTATTTATTTAAAAAAATATAAATCAATTTTATTTATTTATATTGCCACTGTCTCTGCGTGTTTCTTTTTATTCGATTAAAATGAACAATAAAAATCAACGATTGTTAATATATATTCTTTTTTATTTTAGTGTCTCTTGGTACACGACAATATTCTGACTATTATTGACGTCAGCGCAGCTGTGCTACTCCTTCATTCCTGATTTAGAGTTCCTTGAACTCTATGAAAAGAAAAAGAAAAAAAAAAGATAATTTTAAATTTCTACAAAAAAGCTCACCGACCCAAACCGCGATAAACTTTCAAGCGCTCAATCGAAGTAAGGGTCACTAAAAATCTTCCATTTGATTAAGATTATCGATAAACCTGAGCACGACGAATAACGTGCACGTAAACGTGAACCTGAAGTTATCACTGGTAAAAAAATCAAAAAAATCTGTAACACCCTAATTAGGATACAAGAATCATTATGAGATAATAAACAAAAAAAAGGAACCGAAGCTCCGATAACTTCGCCGCGGATAAAAATTCAAGATAGATAATCCAAAAATAATTTCATACCAATTTTCGTTGTCACGCGCTTACGACACAAGTATTTCCAAAAGCTTATGATAAGATCCCTGCGATTATGAAGATCCAACAGATCCTCGAAGTCCTCGGAGAAGTTTACGATCGACAAGAAAAAAAAAAGATGCTCGAAAAAGTTCAAAGTCGACGAAAATTCAAAAGTGAAAACGAGCGAATAAATAATCACGCTGTCTCGATGAAGGAAAAAGAAAAAAATATTGTACAAACTTCATCAAGAGAAAAGCGTAGACCGTTCTGAGGATTTCTCGAGGCTTAAACTGAAGTTATACACGGTCGTAAAGGAATGTTAGCAATGCCCGTGCAGTCGACTTGTCTGCTTTTTTAAACCAAACGGAGAGTCGAGTGCTGACGTCATACGATAAAAGGAACGTCATTGGCTAAAGCGGGAGGCTCGGCCGATCCCGCCTTGTTTCTTTTACGGACATTCGTCGCCTCTCTCTCTCTCTCTCTCTCTCTCCACTCTCCATACGAGAATTCCGATATCTACATCGCGCTATACAGGAAACTTGAGAAATATAAATACAAATATCTCGTGGATAACAATTACAAGATTTTTTTAAAAACAGAATATCAGACATGGCTTGGATACGAATAAAGCCAACATGGCCGCCATTAATTTTTCCTCTATATATACATATGTACATACACACACATACACATAGAGGGAAAAAGAGGTTATTGTTGACTACATTGAAAAACTCTTTCCAAGACCTGTACTATCCTGTAATCGTAATGGAAAAAACCACGTGTAAAGGCTTAATCACCGATAACAGATATTTTGCGCAATTTATACTACCATATCAACAAAAAAACTGCAAACCACATACGCCCACACGTGGCGAGTCTTGCACACATATTTACTAAATACTTCGTAGTTCACGTTTCCAAGTATATATAACACCGTCGACTTCCTAAATTCGTATCAGCACAAGGAACTACACACTTTCTGCAAGGTTAGACATTTTTATGAATTATGTTAAAAAATTTTTTTTAAATTATACTTTCCTCGTATCCACATTTAAATCATATTCATCAGACTCTCTCGAATTTTCACGGTCTCGGTACTAATAAGACAGTGGCGACTTCTAACAAAATTATGCTAGACTCAGTAAGCCTCGAATTTAAATATGACCGTTAGAATCCGCAATTGCGCAATGTATACGTCGAACGTGACAACACAGTCATGAAAACGTCACACCAAAGATTCCTGAGGACGTTAAAAAAAAAATCATTTCATGGAATCCACACGTTATTTTGCTGCTGGACGCCATTTGCTACTTCTCTGCATTGCTTGGCAGAGGAATGAACGTCGTGTGATGCTTCACGTGCTTTTGTTCCGACGGCAACGATATAGAAAGTTTCGTCAGCCGCGTTAATGATTTATTTTTAGAAGGGCCAATGTCACTGACGAAGCCTTGTGTACCTGCTGGCAAGTAGTTGCAGATATATATATATATATATGGATCATTAAAAAGAAGCTAAAATTCTTGTGAAGTTTATACAGCCAGAAAAAATGCATAAAGTTAGTACAGAACGCAATGACACAATGACAGTGAGTAAAGTGTAATTAAAATTGTATTAATATATAAGGAAAGAAGGTCGCGTGTTGTGAACTTTGATTCAAAGTTACACGTGGTGACCTTTCGCTCTTGGAATAAGATAGAAAATAAGTTATGCATTGAGATTGAAATACTACGAATGAAGAAGAAGTAGATTCTATTTACTAGATACTAATGGTCAATGCATACCTGATGGCTTATAGGCGAAAAATTGAAAGATGCTTGTTTTCCTCTCCATGTTTTTCTACGTCGATTTGACGATCTTAATAGATATTAATAGTGTTGCACTTCACTGTACACGAATTTATTAGGTACGCATTTTGTAAATTATCATCTAAGATCCACCGTCACTTATTATCGAACGACGATTTTTGACATTCCCGAAATTTTATGAACTTCCCGATCGACGGACGATCGTTCACTGATTTTGCAAATTATAAATTAAAAATGTCCGGGGGATCGTTCGATCAGATGACTGTCCATCAACTCACTATCTCGACCAGCTGGCAAGGACTTAAGTATGCAAAGGTCTGACTAGAGAGCAAATACTATAGTTAGGGGATACGTGTCTAATTTTAAGGTTAGGAAATCAAATGGATAAATAAGGTATGCCTGAACGATGCGTTATCACGGAATTTGCAATTGGCGAGAGATCGATGTTACTTTGTAGTATAAATACAGGGCAGAGAGGATCGTTTGATAAAATTAAGATGAATATGTCAAATGATTAGACTTTTTATCACCGTTAGTAACCGCCGCTTGGATACTACGGACGGACTAAAGAAACATCGATGCTTCGGTTACGATTAACGTACCGATGCATACGAAGCTTTTTATTGGGGGGAAATTTTCCATTCGGTACGTAAGTCTTTGGGCTCTATTGATAATTCGATAAGATAATTAAGATAGTACAAAAAATTTTCGATCATAGCCAGAAAATTTTATCCGGGCGCACGAATGAAGCTGAGATGTGTTCGAGTATCGCATTGTTAGTGTATATCGTGAAAAAGTAAATAAAAGAAAGATACCACTGCGAATTGGGTTATCATGGAGTATTGACAGCTCGAGCCATGAATCGGATGTAAAATTGAATTCCCATGTGTCAGAGTCTTTTGGGCTGATATGTCTCATGTAATAATAATAATGACAAAGACAGTAGTAAATTTCTAACTTGTGTTATTTTGCGATACGATGACTCCAGGCCGGCAACGTGAACGACGTAATATTTTATTTATTTGACTTGGTCCACGAGGAAAATGGTAAATTGTTGTGAAATGGAGGAAACAAAATTTTTATATCCATACAAATAATTGACAAGACGGTTGAGTCAGTGAGTAATAAATAGAAAAATGTTGCTTGGTAAATATTAACATTGATATAATTATTTTCTGTGCTCTTACGCAAGTTATTGCAAGAAGTGCAATATGTACGTTAGGGGAGAGAGAGAAAATAAAATCTTATCTTGCGTATGGTTAGGTATGAAGTTCTCTGCAAAGCTCTGAGTCGAGAAAGCGAAAAGATA
Organism: Calameuta idolon; assembly: GCA_030142285.1. Taxonomy (NCBI): domain Eukaryota; kingdom Metazoa; phylum Arthropoda; class Insecta; order Hymenoptera; family Cephidae; genus Calameuta; species Calameuta idolon. Next base: position 132,563 of record JARQSV010000639.1, read on the forward strand.
TGATTAATCTTTAGTCGATAAATATATTTTTTTTTTTATATAAAGAAATGATAATCTAAGGAACCAAAATGATAGTCGAAGTTACTTCCACAGTATAGTTTTAAAGTAAATTATCGAATCGATGACGGTTTTGTTGCGGTGCAGAGAACATGACGTGGTCTGTAGTAGGCCGCATAATATGTAGTTTTTTCCCGGGAAGTGTCGGACTACCTAAGTATAAGCGTTGCATTGCGGGTTTATATACATTCTGTGTGGAGGGAAGTGAACTTGCGAGAAACTACGGAGACTTTTAACGTTAAATTGTTAGTGTTAATTTAGTGAGATAATACAAGCATATAAGTTTTTAATGCATAATTGATAGTTTTGAAAGTATAGAAATAATTGAAGGAGGATAATAAGTCGACTTTTAAGAATTACTTTCAACTTCCTCTACTGGTTGGAGCCGGCTGAGCCACGCTGGTTTCCATCTAGCGGCGACTCAGGAACTATTGGCTATACGAGAGACTGCTGTTCGTTCGCGGTTTATTCAAAGCCTTTTAGTTTCCGCTTGTTTTTTGCTGCCTTTAAAAAATATATTCGTATTAATTAACGATTTTCATGAATAGGGTACTGCGCGTTTCTGTGGCATTCTGTCCGACGTGGGCGACCGAATGACTTTAAGATAATTGGACTTAATTATTTTTACCGGCGTAGTACTACGTGAAACAACAGACTGAAGGTTCTTATTTTTCTTGACGTCACACACATTAGCATTGTGAACGGTGGTTGTAGAATTTATGTCGAAAAATCTTTTGCGTCCTTGAGTTTTCTTAAATTTTTGCAAGACACCGGATATACCTATTTACGTCGTGCCGTGTGAATATTTTATCGGTTTATTGCTCCTTCAAATTTTTTATAACCCGATTATACTGCGCTATTTTAAATTACGTAATAGACTACGATTTAAACAGGGTACGTAAATTGGTTTACGCTTGCAATAAAAATCCCGCATGCCCGGCGCGAACATAAAGTATCTACTTCGCCAGTAGGCGGCGATTAGATAGCGTTATTTATTAAGAGGTTTTGCGAAAGTCTCGAAAACCAAATGAAAAAAAAAAAAGTGTTAAATATTTCAACACACAATAAATATATATTGTTGGAAGAGGTTTTTCTAATAAGTCCACGACAACATTATATAACCGGTTTAACCATATATATATATTCGAGTAACAAATTTTTCTTAACAGATCTTAAAAACGGAATTAGAAAATATTCACAAGTCTAAAAGAATAACTTGGAAAGATATACATTAATAAAATTTATTTCATTGGCATAGACTCCCCATATACTATTCCTTTGTTATTTTATCAGAAGAAAAAATTACGCTAAATTAATTTCTCGTAACACCTACTGTAATTTTATATTTAGAAAACAAAGCCAATGACATTTGTATTATCTAATCGAAATATTCTCCTGTAATTACGTAGATATTGTTTTCAATCTTTGGTTATGGTTGATTATCAGGTGCACGAATCCATTAATTCATTCAGGTTGTTTAAAGTATTTATTATGTCTTTGTTCTAGCTGTAGGAATCCATCAACATTATCAGAATCATGACAGTATGTAGTCAGAATACTATGTCGATATTTTACTTTGACATGTGCATTATTTTTCGTGCGTCTTGACGTAAACTCGGCCGTACGAAAAGTGAAGGTTGAAAATAGAATAGTTTTCGTCAAATGGGACGCAGTCGATGTAAATGAGCCGCTTATGATTCATGAACTCTGAACGCTCGTATATTGATCAGGTAATTGAAGCGTGGTTGATTAGCGTAACCTTTAAATAAGGGCACTTAAGACCTTGGTAGAAGAGGCAGTTATCGCCATTAGCACATCCTCGTTTATTACGCCTGCGAAACGAAGCGTTAATTGAAAATAAAAAAAAGTGTTGAAAGAAATAATTCAGAATTGATACAGGATGGTAAGAATTACTTATGTAAAGCAAGAATAAAACTACTGAATCTATAACATTGAAAATATGATAATTAGTTTTGTAGAAATAATAATAATAAGAAGAAATGGACATTTGTGGTTATGAATCCTCATTGCATAATATATCTATTCAAATTGGAACGATTACATTACAATCTAACAAGGTGAGTATGGCAACATTAATTTTACGATACAGCAATGTAAGATATGTTGTATAATGAAATCAAATAAATATTTATACATTTAAATTTAACTTCTGTTTCGTGTACAGGCGGTTAAGCCGTGTGGAATTGTGGGATTGTTTCCTGCCTTAACTAACCCATGACACAACGTTAGTCAAATTACAAACTGTGAATACTCTTATACAACGAAACAATTGGTTCCTATTTGTTAATGATTATACTTTAAACAAAGAAAAGAACTTTTCTTAATTATATTTTGGAAAATAAGAGTCGTAACGAGGACTTACGGTGTTGCGGAAAACGGCCAATAGGCTACAGATGATATCCAGATATGGACGGAGTAGTGGTCGATACACTGGTCCACCGAGCTTCGTTGTGGTTTTAGCATACAATTTTCTCAGCCAATCTCGCGCGAAGAACACACGCGAACAAAAAATCGCGAAATCGGTTACTCCTGGATGACCAAGGCATATTTTTAATATGATTCGTGTCTCACTGCACTGTGAAAACTGTTGTTACTTGTTCACCACTGTGCACGCCGGTAACCACCACGTGCCCTGGCGATGGCTAAGTATGAATGCCAGTATTTTTTAATAATATTTATATAAGGGAGCCAGTCTTACTGGAATATCATTAATACTAACTAATATCGGATATGAAGTGAGATCTAAATAACGAAATGAATCCTTGATACGTCACCATATTTTCGACATTTCTACCTCTACTCGAACGCGTGCCCGTACGGGCTGAGAAGCTGCGCAGGATTAAAGGCTCGTTCATTTGTGCATTCGGACTGCATATCACGTAAGGGACGTTTATGTTCAAGTATATACAGGATATATTACACAACTACTAAGTGATTAACATTAGCGTGATCTGCATTGAAGTTGCATGTTACAATTTATACTGAGTTTCTTCTTAAGGAATTAAGAAACTTGTTTCATATAATAATTTGTTTGGTAATTCAGATGAGACAGCGATTCTGTATTACTTATGGTTTATGATCGTTGCCTAGGAATTACATGAGATTGGTCCGTTGAAAGGGATTGAAGTTAGGTGATTCTGATCCGAAAAAGTAATTTTAGCCTGATAAATTACCACGTGTGAACTTAACCAACATTAGGATTCACCTAGATATTGTGAAATTATAAATTCTGATTGTGGAAAAAGACCCATTTTATTGGCTTTCTTTTATAGTTTAGTATGAGCGTTTCTAAAGCATCGTCGTCACCACAAAATGACATCGAAGACCCTGTTGAGCTTATGTTGAAAAAAACAGGTTGTATTGAGTTGCATTACCTGGTTCAGGTATTATAGAATATATGTACAATTAATTATATACTTAGTACATAAGTTGCCTTTCGAGATGACTAAGATTACTGTTTTATACAATACTTCTAGGAATGCATAGCTGAGACGCAAGACTGGAGGAAGTGCCAAGAGCAGGTGCAAAGCTTTAGAACATGTATGGCTGATTATCAAAGAAAGAAGCAGGAGGAATATAAATAAATTGAATTCAAATCAATAATCTTGGATATGGGGTCGATAATAAAACATATAAAATCAATCTTCACCGATAGCTTGCATAAAGATGGTTATAAAATGGTTATTGTCGTTAGGACTGACATTCCTATGGGCAAAGGTAAATTAGCTGCTCAGTGTGCTCATGCCGCACTAGAGTGTTATCGTCAAGCATCGACAGATAAGCAACACCAAGACTTACTTTACTCCTGGTTGAGAGTGGGTCAGCCAAAAATAATTCTCAAAATACCAAGCGAGAAGGAATTGTTAACTCTAGCACATAATGCCCAGCTAGCAGGTTTAGTTACTGCTGTGATAAAGGATGCGGGTAGAACACAATTGGAGCCAGGCACAATTTCAGCAATTGGAATTGGACCAGCTCCCAAGGTTCTAGTTGAACGACTAACATCCAACTTGAAGTTACTGTAAATTATAAAAAGGACAAGAAAAGAAAGTGTCTAGTCCTGTTTCTTGTTTCGTGATTATCCAAGTGTTCCACGTGTGTCAAATAACATTCATTGAAACGAAATAAAATGAAATATACATTTTATTCTACAGTCGATGTAATTCGTTTATTTATAAATTTAAAAGTAACAAATAATAATCCCTTAACGTGATAGATGTAGTGTCTATTATTTGAATAAAAACATATAAGTAAGTGTAGATTATATGCCACGATTTTGTGATCGCACGATATTAGTTCTCCATCGTTCTAAGTGATTGCTTCTAACAAGATTAATGCCTACACAGTACGCACAATAATGGCAGCATGTAACAATCATTACATAACGCGAGAAAATTGTTTCTCGTCGTCCATACTCTTTATAGAGAAAAAAAAAATGAAAGAAAGACTATGTAATTTTATAAATTGTATAATGATCCATGGATCATTATATTGAATGTAACAATATATAAAACTAGTTAGTTAAAATCTATGTGCTCGTGAAAACACTTGATGTGATGGCAAACATGCGACGATTAAAAAATTACATTTACCGCGGGTGTAAATAAATTTTTATTTCTTTTATTTGCCACGAGGAACAAATTTATCAAATAGCTTCGTTTGCCATAACATTCTAGATAATCGCGTTTTCATCGATCTCCACTGTCTCTATTGCTACGATTATACAGATGTTTAGTTCTCCATACCGAAACTGGTATTTCAACCATTTATTTATTAATACTAAAAATATCAAGAGACTAAAAATATCGCACCGACCCTATTACCGTATCGTAGGGCTCATATTTTTATTTTTTAAACAAATAATATACTTCCTAACATTACCATTTATTTCATTATAAGTTTTGAGCAACAACGTTGTAGGAAAAATGTGCGAAAGTGAAATGGAATTTTACGTTCCTCGATTGATCTTTGTTTTTAATCTTGGGCTCTGATTCACATTTCAGGCATTATAAAATGATCCGTTTCGTCAATTAGAACATATAGACGATGCTATCGCTTATTCCGTGTTTTATTTATAAATAAACAGATAATTGTCAAACACGATGTTTCACGTTCTCACGCGCCATTTTTGTGCACGCGTTAATGAAGAATTATAGAAGAAGAGTGTCAGATGAAAACGATTGAGTTGCGTTTACACAAAAGTCTGATGAAAGTCGTATAGTAAAAGTGAAAAATATTTTTCAATAAAGAAAAGTCATAAAAATTTCAGCTAAAACTGCACCTCGCGTATTATACATAATAATATTTCATAATACTCGAGAGCAAAACCCATTTTCGTAGATTTCAAATACCTTTTAAAAGTGTCCACTAACTTGAAACATATATATATATATATGCTAATCCTCAGAAACAAAGTACGAATTACTATTTACTTGTTAACATGTATACGCGCTATGTCTCAATGACTACTCGCTATAATTTCAATGAATGTCTAATGGCATATGAATCAATACCAATTCAATTACTTTAACAATGGTTTTACGTGAAAAGAAAAAAATGGCAATACGTACGTAATACACGTGTTTACTATTATTGCACGTAGTGATAATTATTACTTCTTATTCCTGCACACGTTTAATGATACTTTGTGACACTGTTCATTCTCAAGAGTAAGTAACTTTTGGTAATCTGACAAATCGAATGCAGTAATGGGATTAAATGAGAAACGACGAATGAAAAGAATGAGTATCATCTCATATCTTAAGTAACACACGTCGTTTACTTTATCTTATTTTTTGCCCTAGATCTAAATTTTTTAAAATTAAAATGCTACCCTGACAATCGAGATGTAAGACAAACAAACGTACATCAGATCAAAGGGTGTGCAAGGTACTTCAGTCTCAAATACGGCATGTCGGAGTATTTTCATTTCTATCCATTTTCACCATTTGGCAAATGTACATCACATCGTTAAATCTCTTGTTTCGCGTTAGAATTTCGTTCGCTCGTTACCTTAATAAAAGCATTACGCAATTATTTTACTAAGTTCAGGTGGTTCTACGTAATTGTTCAATACGTGGGGAGCCTCGTTGAACTCGTCAAGTTCATCCCCATTGTCCGCACCCTGTGCAAGTAGGAAATACTGTTCGCTTCTGGTTGGCCACAGCAAGTGAGCCATTACGCAATACGCAAAACAGTCAGCAGAGTAGGTAATTCCTGAAGATCAAATAATAATTGGATGTTAATCTGAACTGATAGTAAACTTAAGGTTTACAGTCTCACTCAAAGTGGAGCTTGAAGGAAAAATAAAAACATTTGAACTTTTACTCACCAAGTAACAATTTAAACCTCCATAATGCACTGACTTGAAGTGCTATAAGTGCTATTATGGGCAAGTAGATAAACCAGACCAAGGACGATGCTCCAAAATGAAGAAGAAAATTGAGTTTTTGAGTGTTGTGCTCATATGTCATGGTATTTCGTAATTCGTATAAGAACCACACCATAATAACGCTACGGAATAAAAGGATAAACCATCCAGGCCATGTTTGATATTCGTCTATATCTTCAATGATATCAACTTCAGTCTGAAAAGATATGTGATTCATCAGTCATTGAATAACAGCGTAAAAGAGTTACTTAAAAATATATCGATGCACATACCATATTCCAGACATACAGCAAAATGTGTACGACACCATAGCAAAGCCATATGGCAAAAACCAAAGGTTTCCATGTTAATTCCATTCGTGTGACTGCCCATCCTTTTGCAAGTAAAAGTAACAGTAACATGAATGATGCCTGAAACATTAGAAAATGAAATTATTGATATAAATAAATCATGATACTATTTGATTATCTTATTAGTTATAGGGCTTGATAAAATGTGTATCGACTTTTACATTCGATTCTTATCTTACTTGAGATTACTTACACGAGAAAGAATGTCAAATATGTCACCAGCAACTTCTAATTGTTCATAACCAACACCGTCCAATGCAAATTTTAGCACGTGTGTCAATATTAAACATATTGCAATAAATTCTAATAATAAACTGGCTGTAAACAGTCTGGTGACTGGATGTCTTTGCATTCTAGCTGCATATAACTGTAGTGGTACTAAAATAATATAGCACACAAAAAATAGCAAGTACAGTTCTATCGTATTTTGTCTGTCATAAGAGAACTGATAAGTCAAGCTATTGAGACCACTGGTATTAGGATTGCCGTTTACTAGCCAGATATCATAATCTAATTCATCGTGTTTATCATAGTGTTCCCATTGGCACGTTGTGTTGTTTCTGTAGCAAGCTACCATACTCATGTACCAAAATCGTGGATGTAAGAAATCTTTAATGATGTATGTGAATTGATATCCCTTCACTACATTCCATGAAGAATCCTCATCAGGGCACAATTTGCCTTTCGGACAAGGTATTCTCCTACAAGTAGAAAAATATGAGACAGCTTAAAAGAACAGTTCTATACAGTTCGTACCCTAAATCACAATGATTATGTTACCTCAGGTAATCTTGACCTTCCTCATTGCATCGTGTATCATACGAGCTTTGATTGAGAGTCGAAAACATTAGTGAGCATGCTGCACTTTTATCTTTCACAGTACGATTTCCATAGTACTCCAAAAAGTGACCCCGATCAAGTACTGCCAGGGTGATGGGTGCAGAGAAATTCGAGCGCGAGGTAACATTTCCAAAGATATATCCATGAGAATCCTTCTGTGTGTGCTGGTCTGCCTTTTGGAAACCAAATTTCATCAGGAATCGAAAGAACTCCTGGGTCCTGAAGGTACCCCTGATTCGCGTGCACTCAGCATAGTCTAGCTGAAGGAAAATCGCGAAGAATCCAAAAAAGATCAGGAGGAGTCCTCTGTGCGTCTGCATGGCTAGGCATAACAGCTGTCTTCACTTTCACGTATTTTAGGCAGCTGTCAGGAGACGTAAGGTCGCAAAATCTTTAGCATCTTTTGTTAGAAACAGCTGTTAGGAAAACGATGATATTCACTGATTATAAACGTGCAAACTGATAGATCCAGAGACCAATGTCATTTTATAAACGTCACAACGAGAGTCACAATGGCTTCGCTGCAAGGCAGGGTAATGGAGGATTTAAGTCAACAAATCTAAAAATAACAACACACCGTCCGTTTCCTCACGTCCGCGTTAAATACTCACAGTGTGAACGTAGCTTTTCTATTGATCTCCCCCCACCTAGTGAAACGCGATAAGTTGTCAGATATCAGACTGCTTCTTTTTGACAGTCAAATTCCTTAGATGTGAATAGGTCTTCCTCGCAGGCTACTGATAAGCTATTCTAAAGATTGCAATAAATGTTCTTGATCCTTTTTTTCTATCATATTTCGTAATTATCTTGTATTCATGTAGGAAATTTGTGTGTTGCAAATGTCAACATTGGGAAGACCCTACCGACGGGAAGTTCCCGCGGGAAAATAAAAATTTATATGTTTATATACCTAAATATTGCTCCTTAAATGCTCCATATGTTTGCGTAATTACTCCGCTGCTACTATCTAATGATTAATAAATATTCATTAAAACAGAATATTTTTATTTTTATTAAAATTCCAAATAAAAAAACCGATTTCCATATGATATTCTCGATGAATTATTTGCTCTTGATTGCTCCGCAATTACTTTTTCATTTGATCAAAGCATCTTTTAATAATAAGTAAACTTTGATTTTCACTTAGTCGATTGCAAATGTAAGCAATATAATTGGTTTGCGAACACATCTACGACAGCTTCGAATATCAGCCGAGTGGAAAAGTGACCCCAACATGTTGTCTTATCATTCATTAAATTAGTCGGTAAATTTGTAAAATTAATATGTCACATTTACAAGATTACTATCTCATTAAAGTTGTTATTTCAAAGCTTCTTGACACTTATAGATAGATTTAAGGAGCAATTTTTTAGACACTATAAACATATAAATTTTTATTTTGTCGCGGTAACTTCCCGACGTTGGAGATCCCTAAGAGACGCATTGTCGATAATGTAGTAAACTTTGTTTTAAGTATCATTGTCTACGTTACCGACAATCGAGTAACTCTACCGATACCTTCACCTAAGTCTGCTGCAATATCCACGGTAATCAAATATCCTAAAATTGCCTGACATAAAGATGGATTGTAAGTTATGGTCTCCACCGCATGGTGGCAAAGACCAATAAATAAATATTATCCTAATATGCCTGCGGCCATGGGCTATACGGGACAACCCTTGTTCCATCCTCGACCATTGACATCGTGAAATAAAAATCATAAAATTTGAATACGCTCCTATAATGCGAATATAATCTCATATATGTGGAACACGAAACCTATAAATTCTGAACGTATCTTACGTCATATAAAAAAATATTATTCATAAAAACAATTAAAAAGATCACTAATCCTTTTTATGCGATTCTAACACCTGTTGAACATTGTTTCTGTACAAAATTAATCTCTAAATTGAATTTCATACTCAAGTGAGTTTATAAGCTCCCTGCAATCGTTGTAGCGATTCCCTGCTGCGAGACATAAATAATACAGAGACACTACTGATACTGGAAATGTTACGAAGAAAGGGCCGCTTGACCTTATTAAATAAAATTACTAAATTAATACATAAAAATAATGCTAATTCATCACTAAGTAAATCAGTAACAAAGAAAACAATAAGTAGCAATCGCTTTTAAAACGAAATGCTCTTCATGTCCTTCAGTGTACTTCATCTATATAACAATGGTTACTATAATGCTTACTGGCTGCCGTGTAAATATAGCCTGCCCAAAAAAGAAATACCAGAATTCATAGATACGTGGATGGAATTCCAGAGAAAATGCTGAATCGATTGAGTCGCACCACACCAAGCAAATAAAGATTTTCATACACACAGTGCACTGGGTTTTCCAATGAAACTATGTATCTGGATATAACAAGTTTCGAAATGTTCAGAGTTCAGTGCGATTGAAAATATCATCACAATTTCTATTAAGTTGTCCTGAAAAGAAAAAAAAAAAAAGTAAATATATTCCAATATATCATGCAACGTCTATCATCCTCAATAACTCATCATTACATTATATTACACCGAGTGACTAATTAACGCTATGCTTGATACAAACCGTTAACGATTAGCTGTCAGAGTATTATCAATCGATATGCAAATATTTGAAATTTACTAGGATAATGAGCGATAATTAATTGAAAAATGCAAAGCTACTGAGAAACGATGTAAATATTATTCAGCAGCTCTTCCGTTCCGTAGGGACAAAAAGATATAATTTTATTATCAAGGCAGAAGCTCCTGGATGTTATTTCTATGATAATGAAATCGTCTAGTCCGGCTAATAATCGTGGAGAAATATTTTCTCTTCCTTCATTGACCTCCAGGCAGTTTTTTCACCATGCCCGGATGAATTTGGAGACTGTAATCCATGTCACTCGAATTACGACACTTTTATATTGTCACGTGTGACAATATGCAGCGTTATAACTCATTGTTACAGGTCGTTTGCATATTTTTGCCAAGATAATATTTTCCATCAAACACACCTGTATGTATCATATATTTGTTATACAAGTGTCAGACTTTATATCCCATATGCGCTGGTCGACGGGTCTGTTCGACGACAATGATCCTTAAACGAATTGACCGTTTGACCTCTGTGTCACTTGGTAGCCTGTAATTTGCTTGTGAGGTCAATGCCACTGAACCCTGACTAATTATATTAGTAATTATTGACTGTGCGATCCTGCAAGTATGATAAACATTATTGGAGTTTCTTCTAGGGCTTCTATGCATGCTCAGGATTGAGATTGGGCATAGTGACAAGTTAGGATTCCATGATTTTACAAAAATTTTAAAGATCCTCTGCATTCTTCTTGTTTCTCAGGTCATTTTTTAGTCAATGCGAAAACTGAAGAATGTTCATTGGTAAACTTCTTTTGGCTAGTTTATGTATTATTTATGTTTCGACTATGTTCAGCATGTGTTGTGCTTCGAAGCTTAAAAATATATTTATTTATACTTGTTCCTTGACTTTGTTACCTGTATTACTGACTTCATTCTATTTTCGCAAAACACACTGTATAATACTGCTTTCTCATAATTATTGTGTAAACGAATCTCCTAGTTCTCACGTTTGGCAATTTCAACACTCTGAGAAGCGTATAAAGAGGCTGAACTGCCAGTGCGCCACTTCATTTGGTATCCGTTCAATTGTTGTGTTCAAGTGTCTATGTTAAAGAAACAGAAAATAATAAAAAGCTATGTACCACTTAAATGTAAGTAAAATTAGATAAAAGTGTTATTCCGCGCTCAGTCATTGCAGCAAGACTATTGGCGTTAAATTTGATTGATAATTATGAAGTAGAAAGACTACAAAAATATATTTAATACTGTCTATAGACTATGCAAACGGAGAGGAGTCTATTAACGAACGACGAAAGTATCGATGGAAACGTAACCGAAGGTTAACAAGAAATTGCTGAATAAATATATATACTATATATGTATTTGCATATATATATATACTAGTTGTTAGAGATTTAACGGTGAAAATTCGCTCTCGTAATGAAGCGTTGGAAATATCCGCGTTAATCGAAGCGTCGCTTTTAATCAATTTCTCAAAGTTCACTCTTTTGAAGTTCGCCCCGTTTAATACACCAGCGCCAGAGATTCCGCACCAACAAATCAAAGCATCAACGAGAGACTCGGTAGGAGAGCGAGAGAACGAATCAACGCTTTAAAATCCCTGCGCTCTAGACATTCACCAAGTTGTGTTGAACTTTTTCGAATTTTGCCAGTGAATCGCAGGACGTTGCATTCAATGGATATCAGCCATATTTATTATCTCATTATTCCAGCATCACCTGTATTAGTTCCCACGGATTCTCTCTTATGGTGCAATAATATTTTCTTAAGTCCTTCCTCGCGTTTTAAGCTTCTTTATTGTATTTTTCCAATTTATTCCACTGTTTTTAGACTGTTTGTACTCTTGGCTTGCTCAACCTCTACGTCGTCGTTCACTCTGTGGAACTGCCTATACCGGAGCACCGTCTGGAACCCAGAAATTTCAACCACCATCCTTACACGGTCTTACCGCAGCTTCTCCTGGAGAACTTTGATCATCCCTACGCCGCACTTTCCTTCAAGTTATCAGGGTCCAAAGGGAGGCTCGACACGCACGACATAAATCATGTCTCTCAATATGGTAACCTTGACGACTATGTGCGACGGTTACTCGGCACTAGGATGGCAACGCCATGGAACTACTCGGTAATCGAATCAAGTCGATTCAATTAAATTAAACTAAGATGTTTCGAGTATCGCGAAGTCCAAGATCGATCGTGCTGATGATTCTGTTTTCTTCACTCTTCTTTAAAGAGACACTGTCCTTTCTTAATACTTACATACTCTTACACACATACATATATAAAGAGAGTATTCCATAGGCAGGTAATCTGTCATCTTGGATACATTGAAATGTGGAGAAATTGGAAGAACTGTATATCTTTGACTGCTGGCTGATAACGTTCATTAAGCTTCATATCTTTATCAGTTCCAAAATAATGGTCGAGTATGAAGAATTACTGATGCTTCACAAATCCA